>JAHHUM010001905.1:0-45758 GCA_036173005.1 Crenichthys baileyi | reverse complement strand
TGTGAAGCACGTATCAAGGGTTGTTGATAATATGAGTTGTGACGCTCGATGCCTCAAGAGGCGGCCACACCATGTGATTGATTCAAGAACTGGTTCGCGGGCATTTCGAAATATAAGGGCGAGCAAAACGCTGCTGCTTCTCCCGTCACATTCTGTCGTGTTGGTACTCCATAGCGGTACATATGCTTTCACTCTGTTTGACAGTATTTGTCTGCGATGGAACCAGAAGGAAAGGGAATGTTTTCCCCTGTTCGATAACATTTTGATCTTAAAGGTTAGCACATAATAATAAAGCATCACTCATAACAACTACCTTTATATAAACAACACAGTGTGTCCTATGTTGTAAAAGTTGAAGTGTCTCTTGTGTTCAAAAGAATTTGGATACAATTAAACCTCATCTATGCTGAGGCATTATAGAGCCATGCATGAAAACAAGGACACCAACCAAGGAGGACCAGGGTCAGGTAAGTCATTTTAGGATGCATGATGCAGAAAACAGTCACTGCAAGCACTTCTCTGAATTCTGTTCTTTTAGGGGTGCTGCATTTCCCTGATACACATACTACAGAAATGTTGGCAAGTAACAAGTAACAACAGCACTTATGTTAGAGTTGGGAATTGACAATTAAGTTTTTTGTCTTGTGACTGATGGTGCAGCAAATATGGGTGCTTGTGCCAAGGAACTTTGTTTGTGTCACACAAATTATGTGGTGCACACTTTAATTGTAATAATAAAAAAGGCTCTTGAAAACAACCACGTGCTTTCCGACATTCGAACAAAATGTAGGAAGATCGTGGGCTATTTCAAGAGCAGTACTACTGCAAAGGTAATTCATTTTGTTCATTGCAATATTCTAAATGATGCTGTTTTGTTTCAGTTGCAGCTTCATTGACCATTTATTTAATCGTTTTTTGTTAGCTGATTTTATAACTAAACTTAAACAGTGTTATGAAGTTTGAAGATTAGTTAACTTATTTGGAGAAGAATGAAATTGAAGTAGAATATTTTTAGCAAGTTACAGCTGTTGCATCTCACGTCAGATACACTCTTCTTCTGGTCTTTATTTTGTGGTAGGGTATGCGAAGCTGCACTCTTCTTCATAGACATCGAGTTTGGCTGGCTTACACAGTTGCAGCGCCTCCTACAGTAACCTGGTGGAGCTACCCAGAGAAACACGCCGTTCGAAAGCATTGTTTTGATTAATTTTTATTTTTATACACAGCAGAAAATTACTGAGGTCCAGACCTTGGTGTCCTCAATGGTAGCTATGGCCCTGTCTATAAAGCCTGGACTATCTAACTTCGTAACACACCTGTAGACATGTGCAGATACATTTTTTATTAAAACAACTAATATCTCGGCACTGGAATTTGTACCGATAATAAATCCATACCAGGTGTTCAAGCTGGATAGGCTGGACTCTCTGACTGTGCCTTCCTCCTCTCCTTTATCAGTTTCCTCTGCGCTGTCTTCTTTCTCTGACTCTAATCAATTCAATTCAGTTTATTTATATAGCGCCAATTCACAACACATGTCGTCTCAAGGCACTTCACAAAAGTCAGGTGCAGTCAGATTCAGTTATTTATTCAAATTGGATAAAAGGTTTTCTGTCTAAGGAAACCCAGCAGATTGCATCCAGTCAGTGACTTGCAGCATTCACTCCTCCTGGATGAGCATGTAGAGACAGTGGACAGTCACTGGTGTTGACTTTGCAGCAATCCCTCCTCCCAGATGACTCTGAAATCTTCCTATCTTCACCGCTTACCCTTTCACCTCCTGGTCTCTCTGTCATTCTTCCTTTCTCATATCTCACAGTCTCTTCTTCCTTCTCATCCCTCACTCTGTAGCCAAAGAAACTGAAAATGTCTCTACTTTTAAATTTCCTGTTCATTGTGATCTCCAATGTGCAATCATTAAAATCTGGAAAAAATAGCCCATTTATTACCACAAGAAGTCTATAACAATAACAAACAACAACCAGAAATGATCACATTCACACCGGCAGTTATACTTGGAAATCTTATTCACATAAAACATCACCTGGACCAACTGACTAACTGCAGAAACTTGGACAGCTCAGGTGCTCCACTCTGCTGGGCTGCAGACAGATTACCTCGTTAATGTACCTGTGACATGCAGGTGCAGCTGCAGACGGTGTTTGATGCATGGCCATAACGAGGGACATATTTTGGTAAATTAATGTTTAAATTGAAGGGTGTAAGAGGCTTTTGGACAAACAAGCGATTAGTAATCACAAGTATTTTAAGGAGATAAAAGTAGGGGAACAGATCTGCTGCTGCAACACCATGACATTATTGCTCAAAGTCAAAAAGTGCTGTCCCCGTTTAATGATGCCCCGAGTGAGCTTTAAAGGAAAATATGATATCTGTATCAAAAGTCATTCCACTGTCAATGCTACACCATGCACCTGGAGGATAGGGAAATGGGAATAGTCTTAACACCAGAGAGCACAGCAGTGCATGACAGTCTTTAGAGGACAGTTAAGGGAGAAGCTTTATACTTCGCAGTCCATGAGCATTATGTCACTGGCAACAACACTCGATCCTAGATTTAAAAAGCTCGTCCTCTTTAGCCCCAATAAAGCAGCAGTTGCTGAGGCTCACTACTTAATGTATTTTTTTGTTATACAACACTCATCACCTGTTTCATTGTCAGTTTTTACTTCAGTTTCATCTTCATCCTCACCCTCAGTAGCCCCTCAGGGAGTGACTCAAGGTAAATTGATATGTTATAATTATGTTATTGTATTCAGTGACTTACAGTCTTTTTCTCTTAGGTAACAAACTGGCAGCCTTTGGACGCCACAGTCCTGCAGACAGGGAAACAAAATGTGACAGCAGACGTGAAAGTGGAGGTCCAAACTTTCCTCCATGAACCAAACATTGGAAGACTGAAGAATCCCTGGAGTATTTGGAACAAAAAGAGTTTGTATTCCAACTTGTATAAACTTGCTGTATCTTTTCTTGCTACATCCACTTCATCTGTGCCCTGTGAATAGGTATTTCCTAAAGCAGGTGAAATCATTTTCAAAAGGAGAAACCGCCTGAAGCCCAGCAAATTGGAAAAGTTGTTTTTAAATAAAAATCAATAAATGCTTGTCCCAAGTAACATAAGCACAGTTACAAAGTAACACAAGCACATTCACAACACAAATTTCCTTATTGGCATCACGCAAACACCATTACATTTTTTAACTTAAAGGTTTACACAAGAAATCCATGACATTTAAATGACTGCCTGGTTTACAGTTATTGTCTACTTGATGGCACAGTAGAGAAAATGATGCCTCGGCTCATGAGTCGAGCAATTGGGTGGAAAGTCTCAGTCCTTAAGGGGCTTCATCTTGCCATCACCGCTCATCACATGAGCGGTGTCTTTAGGGAAATGTTCCCCCCTCTTCTGGGGGAACCTTTGGTTGTTCTTCGATCGACAGATAATAACATCAGATCGTAGTCAACTTTGGTTCAAGGATTTCTTTGGAATAACCTTTATTAATATGACTCATAGCTGTTTTCCCCATTTCTGCCATAGTGATATAAAGCAGAAGTTCTAATGTTTCCCTTCTGTTGCAATAGGATAAGAATGCTCATAGACATACAGTATAAGGATAAATGACCCAAGGATTGTCATAAATGACCTGAAGCTGGGGCACTGGGGTAGATAGTGGAGCAGCTGATATTACTGGTTTGATTAGAAAGCTACAGCAACACTTAGATTAAGTATGGACACCCGCTGCTACACAATCTAACAGATAGACACCACAATGGTGACACATAGTCTACTGATAATCACTGAGGGAGAGCACATCCATTGCATTGGATTGCCAGATATAAAACTGTATGTGACCTTCTATCGGGGCTCTTCGTCATCCTCTAACAGACGGTCCGAGACGGGAGCCTCAGCGCTGATCTCTGTAATCATTTCTCTGCCTTAACTTAGAATAAAAAGAGCTAAAAGTTAGAAACTGGTTGAGAGTCGTTCCTTTAAGAGTCTTTAGATAGAGTGTGTGATCGCTTTATGGGGAACAAGTACCGGAGGAGCTCCGAGGCGTCTGACCGCCAGCAGGGGGCGGTAGCCCGGACAAATTGGTGTTTCCGCCCGCGCCCCGTAGGTGAAAACCACTTTTGGATAGGGCTGCCTCAAAAGGACAAAACATCACAGCAGCGGGCACAAACCAAAAGGTAGGGAGACTTCTATTAAAAAATCTCCAGTGTTTTTCCTGTAAAACACTCTGGCTGTGTTGTTAGTTCTGAGTGAGCTGTTTTTGTAATTCTTGGAGGTAGAGAAATGGTTCAGAATAATTGTTGCGTACGCATTAATAAGTGATAAGACGTGTTAATAAGCGGTGCGATTTTAACGTTGACAGCCCGGGAAGAAAGGTGCAATCTTCTAAAAGAGACTAAAGTCTAGGGAAGAAGGTATGAAGTTCCTTTACTGCATGCAAGGGAAGATCTTTTCCTTCATACGCAATATAAATGCGACCTCCCTGAATAAAGGCATGCTAATACTTGGCTAGGTTTCAAGGTTCTGAGTTCTCTTAAAGAACTCGAAAGCGAAGGGAAGTATTAGGTTTCAATGGCTCCTTGGACTTCTTAAAAGTCCTTAAAGTTGCTTATTTCCTTGTGAGTAAACACAAACAGAGATAGATGCGCATCCTCTGCATGGTTTCAAGGTCCTGTGGTTCTCTTAAAGAACCCGAAAGTGCCGCCGAGAGGGGGTCTTGAGTTTCAATGGCTCTCGTAATTCTTACTTAAGAGAAATTCAAAAGCTGCTGGCTCCTTTTTGAGTAAACAGCTATATAAATATAAAAGTGTAACATCAACTGGCCAATGTGACTGATGGACTTTGACTGCTACATGTTAACTAACAGACCCTAGCTCACTGAATAAACTCTACTGTGAATAAGCTTTGGTGTCTGAGATACAAGGAAATAAGCTCTCATTTTGGACCAGGAAACGGTGCTGTACCGCCCGGTTGGCCAGAGTGTGTGAAGGTGTGTGTGAGGTGAGAGAATAACTGAGACATCACTAGAAAATGAGCTCCCTGCTTGTTCTGTAGGAGCAATGCTTGGAGACAGAGAGGAGAAATATTAGCAAGTTTCACCCCAAAAGACACTTTAACAAGTTAAAACAACAGTTTGATGGAGCTCGTTTGGGTCCCGAAATAATTGTCGACTCACCAGAAAAGGGTAAGAAATAATTTTTAACCATTAAATGACACAAAGTGGTTCCACTCTAAAAATGCTGTATTTACAGGGTAATCAAACTTTATGTGGCCAATGTTTGTTCATTTTGTCTGTTTTTGTGAAATGAATGTGTGTTTCATGTTATGTAAAAATTAGGGTATATCTGGCAGGATACATTTAGTTTAAATTGTTTTCTGATATGAAACTAATTGGAATTTTGAGTTTTTAGGTCTGGAAAAGCAGTCCTGGCCGCTCTTGCTTGAAAAGGTAAAAACATTTTAAACTGTCTGATGCTCAGTGTTATTTATTAAATAAGGTATCACAATAACAATTAGAGATTACATAATACATAATAATATTAGGTCAGTTCTTTATGATAACACGAAAGGAAGCGCCAGAAAAGGACAATCTCTCCCCTCAAAACATGATTTTAATAGATGGTTTGACTTTTTCCAGTCAGAATGATTAAATTAGACTCAAATTTAACACAAGATGAAATGCACCTTAACAGAATTACTGGACTGGACTAAATGAAACAAACTTTATTTACTTGAAATAAATACAAAGTGTAATTAAAAGGGAAGAACAATAGCTGACTGCAACTGTACGGTGTCCTTATAAAACTGCATAAGACAAACTAAGATTATAAGATATAAGATGCCCTTCATTTAAGCCTTCTAAACTGATGAGGAGTGAGTTTTTTCCACAGGACTCAGTTACAATTTAATGGAATTGAACCAGATTTTAAAAATGGTATCTATGGTTGAGATACTTACATTTGCAATTTAATGAACACTGAATGAATACTCTGACCCTTTTTGAATCCTGCACATAAAAAGAGACCAATTGAGATATGGAAAGACATTAAAATAAGCACTAGAACTAATGAAACCTAAACTAAATCAAGTATTATTAAAATAATAGCAACTAATAAAAACTAGTGACCCCATTCTTAAATATAATAAGGACTTACTGCATTAGAAAAATATAGATACATCTAAATAAAGCTAGATTAGAATAAAACATTCCACGTCCCTAGAGCCAGCCTAAGCATCCGGGGATCGGGCCGCTGAGGTCTCCACCTTCGTCTGCCGCCCAGTCCTCTTTGCACCGGTCCCTAATGGTTCCCCCTGCAGGTGCTGGGCCACTGGGGGATGGCCTCGCGTCTCTCGTTCGGGCTTGGCCCGGCCGGGTCCCGCGAGGAGCAACCCGGCCACCAGGCGCTCTCCGACGAGTCCCGACCCCAGGCCTGGCTTCAGGGTGGGACCCCGGCTCCGCCGTACCGGGCGACGTCACGTGCCTCGATATACTAGTCCTCATAAAGGATTCTTGAACCGCTCTTTGTCTGACCCATCACCTAGAGCCTGTTTGCCATGGGAGACCCTACCAGGGGCATTTAAGCCCCAGACAACATAGCCTCTAGGATCATTTGAACACTCAAACCCCTCCACCACGTTAAGGTGGCGGTTCAAGGAGGGGAGTTCATGCCTCAAGTGGAGGAGTTCAAGTATCTCGGGGTCTTGTTCACGAGTGAGGGAAGAATGGAGCGGGAGATCGACAGACGGATCGGTGCGGCTGCCGCAGTAATGGGGGCGCTTTGCCGGTCCGTTGTGGTGAAGAGAGAGCTGAGCCGAAAAGCGAAGCTCTCGATTTACCGGTCGGTCTACGTTCCTACCCTCACCTATGGCCATGAACTTTGGGTCATGACCGAAAGAACGAGATCCCAGATACAAGTGGCTGAAATGAGCTTCCTCCGTAGGGTGGCCGGGCACTCCCTTAGAGATAGGGTGAGGAGCTCGGCCATTCGAGAGGAGCTCGGAGTAGAGCTGCTGCTACTCCACATCGAGAGGAGCCAGTTGAGGTGGCTCGGGCATCTATACCGGATGCCTCCTGGACGCCTTCCTTGGGAGGTGATCCAGGCACGTCCCACCGGGAGGAGGCCCAGGGGACGGCCCAGGACATGCTGGAGGGACTATGTCTCTCGGCTGGCCTGGGAACGCCTTGGGCTCCCCCCGGAGGAGCTGGAGGAGGTGTCTGGGGAGAGGGACGTCTGGGTGTCTCTGCTGAGTCTGCTGCCCCCGCGACCCGGTTCCGGATAAGCGGAAGACGACGAGTACGAGTACGAGTACGTACGAATAGAATAAAACATTCAGAGCTGTTTCAGAATCTTGCTGATAAATACCACGAAAATTGTTATGGAACCAACTTTCACTACTTGATGCTGTAAAAGGGAGACAAGAGGCCAAGTATCCATAGTTTTTGTGTCAGACCACCAGGTGCTACGAAGGTAGGCTATACTTTCCTTTTCTGAACAAAATGATTCTGTTTATAACTAATCTGTTTGCTTTTTATCATCTTTTACTCCTTAATAAGCTGGTACACAGCAAGGCTGCAATAATATTTATTTTTGTATTCTTTGTATATAATAATTATGGAAATAATAATGTACAAATATGATTATATGTTGTGAAATGAAGAAGGTGAAAGAAATAAAAATGCTGATTTCACTACCCAAGTTTGTGATTTCTTGTTCGTGTTAATTTGTTGTACTGGGATGACTGTATGATCAAACTGGTTATTTTCAGGCATTGTTCGTCACAATACTCATAATTTCTCTGGAAAGGTTGATGAAGAGTCGTCCCACTATATTGCCTGATGATGTGAGTGATAACCCTAAACATGTATTTTTCTCCTAGGTGAAGAAGGCCTGAAAAGGTGGCTGAGACCAGCCTGACAAATGGGTCCTTTTACACATTATTAATAAGAAGATGAGATCTCTGGGGTTCAGGAACAATAGAATCCAAAGATTGTGTTTGAGGGTTGAAAACGTGTGGCTGAGAAGAGAGTGACAGGAATGAATGAAGGCCCAAGGTATGAATGATGAATGATGTGGGCCACATGAGTGAAAGGTTCATGGATCAAATGTTTTAGTTTCTGTGAGCTCATTTTTGTTCTGGGTTTTGATTCATAGTTGTGTTCAGACAACTAATGAACGTTTTAGAGGGCACCAGGTTTGTTTTTCATGTGTTTTTCTCTAAGGTCGGTGTTCACTATATGTGTTCAGATGCTCGCAAGTTGGAACAATTTTCTGGGTTTTAGTTTCAGAGGGTGAAAACTTAAATTTCTTATGAATTCTCTTGAGGTGAAATTGGATCTAAATTCTCTTTGGGATGGGAACAGAACCAAATAGAACCTGTCATTCTGCCATAGGGTTCTGGTTGAATAATTTGATAATAAAAGATTTGGGAGCAAACTTCCTTAAGAGGGGAGGCAGAAGCCGGCATGTGTCGTGTGTCTTAAGTGTTTGTCTAAATTTCTGTTTCAATGTTTGTCTCAAATGTTTGTCTGACTGACCTTTAGACTTCAGAGAAAACAACAAGAAATAATAATCATAGGATGGATAAATGGAAATGGATTTATTGGGGAAAAATGACTGGTTATTGTGATCAAATGTTTAACAGGAATGAATAACTAAATAATGGTATAATTAAGGGTGTACAGAATATGCAAATTGGGGGTAGAGGTTACGGGGAAGGACCCTAAAGGTCTAATTTAGGTAGATATAATCAAATTATCAACGTGCTTGAAAAGTAGGTGTCCAAAACACTGGACACCTTCATGGTAAATGATGCGAATACTTTGTTCTGGGGATGATTTCAAAAATGTTTATGGAAAATAATGGTTTGAACATATCTAACTTTGGCTACTAGTTAACGGACAATAAATTAGCAACTAACTGGGTTACAATATAAATATGGTTTTTGGTAAAAGATGAGAAGATGACTCTATTACATTATCTGCATATTAGATTTTCATGAAAACAGGTATTGGAGCATTTCCTGTTCCCAACAAGCCCTAAAAGAAATCGTTATTGATTTTATGGGTTCTGACAACAGAGTGAAAGGATGTAGAGATGTGCTTGTATGTGTTGACACTTTCTCTAGGTGGGTCGAAGCCACCCCCACCAAAACGGAATCAGCCCGAGGAGTCATTAATTGGCTAATTAATGATCTGATTCCACGTCATGGTGTTCCCCTTTGCATCCGCTTGGACAATGGAACACACTTCAGCTCAGACTCCTTGAAAAAAGTGGAGGAGTACTTTGGGATCAAACACAGGTACCATCCAGCCTCTCCAAGATTCGTTGAGAGAGCAAATCACACAATCAAAGAACATTTGGCTAAAGTTTGTGCTGATACAAAGATGAAGTGGCTGGATGCGCTGCCCTTGGTGATGTTTTACATCAGATCTTCACCCACTGAGCTCATGGGTTTAACTCCCCATCAGCTGCTGACAGGAAGAACCACGCCCTGACCTTTCACCTCCTCTCTTCAGTCGGGGTGTGAAACCAGTCTGGATTCACAGAGAGCAACTGACATGTTCAAAGGTTTCAATCTGCTGTGAAGTTTTTGTCTCATAACACAGGAGGCTTTAACCAAAGAACCAACGGGAGAAACAAACTCTGGATGAGAGCAAAACTAAGGTCAGCAGATTATATTGCAGGAAGGGAGAGACGTCCTCCAAAGGAAACCTCAGAGAAATCAGAAAGCACCTGAGGAAGAACATACGAATAGGTTTGATTGGAAATCTTTTGCCTTAACATTTCATTTACAGCTAACACATCAAAAATGTGCTTATGAAACTAAATTAATTTATTCCAGTAACCATAAGGTCAAACGGTAAGATTAACTCATCTTTTTCCTTTCAACTAACAAAATACAATTATGTGGAACCTGTTTCATACATTTTGAGTGGGCTGGGTTACTTCAACAGAGGGAACGTGATAAAGATTAAACAATAAAAATTATATTTGTTGAGTTAAAGCATGAAGGAGTTTGTCCTGGTAAATTTCAAATAAGGTCACAAAATCAAAAATCACAGAGAAGGATTTCTAACGTAAAACTGTGTGAATAATCAACAAACAAATGTTTACTTCTGTGAAAGTGGGAAATTGTGGAATAAATTGCATGAAGGGTTAAAGGAGTGTTCAACTATTTGATCGATTCAAATAACTTCATGAATAGAAATTATAACTTCATGTGTGCTTCTGAGTTATTTAGTTATGGATGCTGTTGTTTGTAACTTAGATGGTAAATTAACTTGATAGAAGGCCTTGAACTTTTACTCTCTGCTGAACAGAACTGATTCATGGGGAATAATTGCTTTAATAATTAATAATAATTGCTATTGACTGGACAGGAAAGATGTGCCCTGGTTACCATCTCCATCCAGGATGCCCTGACACCGATTGGCCTACTTCGTCAGGGGGAACCTTTCAGAAAATGTGTTTTTGAATTTGATATGTCTGCTAGAATACAAACTGCTTCCTGTTAGAACCGATTCTAATCTTTTAAATGACACCAAGGCAAAACAGGAGAGACAGCTGAAGGCTGTGTAAACAGGATGTTGAAATTATTTATAGTAAAAATAGAATAGCTTTGGATATGATCCTAGCAAAAGAAGAAGGTTTTGTGGTGTTTGTGGAGATGTTTGTTGTTCTTTTATTCCCAACAATTACAGCAGCTGATGGATCTCTAACGAAGGCCCTAAATGAATCGCAATCATTATCCTTTGAATTAAAATCAGGAATCGATGAACAATTCACAAAAATGTTTGAGACGTGGTTTAGAAAATGATGAAACCTACTGGTGAGTATATTCACATTATTAACTGTTGTGGTGATCGCAGGTTGTGTTTGCTGTTGTGCAACGTGTATTCCAGCTCTCATCCTCAGGTGTATTGATCGTGTGATTGGTTCCAGTGATACCAGAGGTTTAAGATGACCAGAATATCAAATGGATCTGGTGCCAGAGCACACTGATGTTGTCCACTGAATATTTAAGCACAAGTGATGATGTGGATCTCATGGAACCAAACCAAAGTGTTGGAGAAATGATGATACTGTGCTAAGAGGAGGAGGAGGACCAAACGACTGCAATAGATAATTGAACAGGGTTTACGATTCAGGGTCTACAATATACTGATACACATTGTGCTGCTCATTTCCGCTGTGCTTCTAGCTTTTTATTATTTTAGTTTTTAATTTTTCAACAGGGTATTATTTTCTATTTGCGATGTTTTAATCATTTAAATTTCAGACACACGTCAGCATGTATCTGTTCTATGGGAAACAGAGGGGGGGCACACACTGAGGGCTGCAGGCAGTTACCAGAGAGATGGTACTCCGTTTGGAGGACGGAGTTACGTGACGGACGGAAGGAACTGCCTCCCATATTCTAGCTTAGGTCCATATGCACCAGACACATTGATTGATGTGAGGTGGGTTTTTCCCACCTCAACAGGGGATTGTTATGGATGTATGATTCTGGAGCCTTTTCTAATCATCTCTTTGCTGCCTTAATTAAATATATCTGCCCTTGTTGCTCATCTGCCGCACCGCTCACTGCTACACGCTTACACAACATAACTGTTGATTTCACATAAGATGCAACACATAGTCAAAGATAAACTGATACAAGAGGATGACACCCTTTAGGAGGGTTAAGAACAGGCATAGATAAAAGCAGGACTCACGCTCTATTCTTTGTTCCTCTCGGTTCATCCCTAAGATGGGCTCAGGCGGCCCGGTACCGAAGGGAAATACTTTACTGGTTTTATTGGTTGGGTCTCCGAACTGGAGAGAAACAGACCCGATGGTACACATTGAGGAAAGAGAGTAAAAAACACAATTTTACAACAGGTAGAGGTAGTGTTACTTATTTCTACATTTTGCATTTGAAATTCTACTGTCATCCCTTCAATGAGCCATCCAAAACTTTTGATTTCTTTTTTTCCCTTTTTCCCAGCATGGCTTTAAGATGTCACATGTTGGATGATCTGGGTTATTGCCTTGTAGATTCAACCTGTAATTTATTGCTAATTGTGTTCTTCTTAAGTCTAACAGCATTTCTCCCATTTCTACCTCCAGTGCTGTTGTTGGGGTTGTTCTGAAAGCTCCTGTGCAAAGTCTTAATGCTTTATGTTAAAAAATATCTAATTAAATAAATAATTTAATAGAATTTGATTACATATTGTGAAATATAGATATGAATCTATCACGAATCACACTCCATACCAGTTGGTGGCGGTAATGCACACCTGAAGTTTTTTGCCAACCACCAATAAACACCAGAAGAAGAAGCATGCTAGTCACTAGCCTGTCCAATACTAACTCCCTTAGCTTCATCAATGCTATTGCCAGCCTCTCCAGAGTTAACCCAAGTGAGTACTTCTCATTTGCCAACGCTGGCCGCTCATTTACCGGTGCCGCCCTATCCTTATTTAGATCATTAGCTGGGTTCGGAATGGCTATAGCCTCCGGAAACAAGGAAGCAGCCACTGCTGGGTATGCAATAGTCTTAATTTTGGCACTGATACCGTGCTATACACCAGTCTTATTTTGGCAATGATCCAGTCCACCATTAGACTACAGTGTACTCAGCAGTAGCTACTTCCTTGTTGCAGGAGTCTATATCCAATGTAAAGCCAGCTAGTGATCTGATAATTGATAGGCCGGCACAGGTAACTGAGTGGCTGGCGCTCGCAAATGAGAAGGAGGGTAGTGACTTGCGTTAGCATTGGAGAGGCTGGCGATAGCATCGGTAAGGCGGGTGATAGCAATGGAGAAGCTAGTGAATAGCATGCCTAGGCTGGTCATGAAGCTGAAATTGGCTTCTGATTGACACTTCCGATTTGGGAAACAGTTAAAGGGGAATTCCACCTCACATTACCCTAAGCATCTTTAATCTGCTCCAACTCAAAAGTTACAATACTTAGACACTTCAAGCCTAGACTAGATTGTTCTACACTAATAACAGGATCTGCTAAACTGAGTTTGGGATTTGTGAAACCTTTATTTGATTTGTGAAAGTTCCTAAAAGATGATTTCAATGCTTTCTTTTGCATTTGGACCACATTAGAACTAGTCCTGCTCCAAAAAGACACTTCTGGCGTCAAGAACCAATGTGCATGCAGGGTGTGACCCGGTCTGGGGGCAGTGCTAGGTGGGGAGTTTGACTGGGGTGCTACATAAGTTAAACGGTAAAGCAGGTGTTCTAACGCGAGCTCAGGGAGGACAGAAACCTCCTGTGGAGCAGCAGGAAGATATGTGACATCTTTATTATGAAGCTGGGTGAATTCCACTCTGTTTTTGGTATCTTTTTTTGATACAGGTCAAAATCTTCAAACTCATTAATTTATTACTTGCTCTCAATGTGTTAACACAAACAGAAATGTAAGAAGACTCAAAACAAGCTTAAATGCGATCATCTTTTAGCAGACATCTATGACTTGGGCTTGAATTATCATATGATAAAGGTACATTTTATCAGTACTATTGGTTAATGTTTATAAACATCGTATTTAGATCAAGAGTTTTTCAATTATCAATTGACTTTTATTATATAATTCTCAGGTGTGGAAAACATTTCTAATTTTCTCTTTTAAATAAAATGCATGCACAAAAATTATAACATGTCAGACAGACATGTTTCCACCATGTTACATTACCATACAGGTTTAATATTCTGCTCCTCCAATCATTTTAGTCTCACCATTCCTAACTGCTTCAGACTGTCATGATTTAAGAATTGCACTTGGATGTCTGATGGAAATTCAGAATTTTGTTTAAATGTATCTTTGAGCATTGAGGCGTTAAAGGTTAGTAACTTTCATCTCCAGAACACTGCCAAAATTAGAAATATCCTGTCCAGAAGTGATGCTGAAAAACTAATCCATGCATTTGTTACTTCCTAGAAGCTACACCTGGCCTGACTCTGTGTCTACCTGTGAAACATTTCTGGAGAGGGGAATCCTCCAAGCTTCTGCTGGCAACAACTTAATGCTCACCCTCTACCGATGATCCACATGGCCCTGTCTTTCAGTGTTTAACCTTTCTCTCCCCTAACAAGCAAATGACTGAGCTTTTCTGTAATAACTCATGTGCCTCTTCAGACTCTAACCTTTAAAAACGTCTCAGAGTTTTCTGTTCTTCTTTCAGGTGAAACGAAAAAAAGGGAGTACATCCATTAACATTTTCCCTTTTCCCTTTCCATAAAAAGGGCCCTGGATCAGTGCCTTTGTTCTTTTTTGTGTCTCTGCTCTGTTCTTCAAACCCCAGTGGGTCGTGGCGATGGCCGCTCACACTGACCCTGGTTCTGCTGAGGTTTTCTTCCTTTTAAAGGGATTTTTTTCCTCTCCACGTCGCTACACATGTCAGTAGAGGGATTCTGCAAACCCAACCCCAGTGACTTCCCTGTTTACCATCGGGGGGTAACTGAAATCAGAAAAATGGGGTTTTCCTAGATAGAAAATTTTTTTTTTTTTATCCAATTTAAATAAAAAACAAATCTGGCGCACTGTTCAATGTTTAAAGTTTAAATTGGAATTATAAACCGACTTTTTGTGAAGCCTTGAACGCATTTTTTGTAAAATTGGCGCAAAATAAATAAACTGAATTAAATTAAAGCTCACACATTTGATTAGAACTATTTTCTAAAGAATTTTAGATAAGAATGGAAGTTGGGATTCGGTCTGTAATTTATTATCATCTCTTTCAAGCAAGGGTTTTTTAAGTAAAGGTTTAATTACAGCTACCTTTAAAAAAGTTTGTGGTACATCCCCCTTTCTAAAGATAATTAATCATATCTAAAAGGGGGCTGGAATCAAGGGAACACTTCCTTAAATAAATTTGGGTTTGGGGTTGGGGGCTAACATACAAATTAATTTTGATAAGCTAATATTTCTGATAACTCAGGAAACTCCACGTATCAAAACATCCAAACACAGACAGGTTCTACATTTACTTCCAATTTGTCTACTTTTTGAGGATGAAGTAAACATCTTTGGGGGTATGTCAAAGTTTTTTTTTTTAAAAAGAAACAATTTTTTTTTGGGAAAAATCCCCTAAAGTCATGACTGCTGAGACTAAGGGGAATGGTGGCTCAACAGAGCTATGACTCTGTGTAAGTTTAGCAAAATGTCTAAGAGAAACCCAGGATTAAATTTTTGTTCTCTTCTATTAAGGATGAAAATAAACGTTCTAGCTTGTGAAGTGTCTTTTTTTTTCAACAGTAGCTATTTTTCCGATTAAGTAGGGAATCCCTAGGGGTGTAGAGCGCCATTTTCCTCCAATTTTTTAACATTGTGCTTTAAAATACGCCGATCTAAATTAAACCCGGAGCCCCGCCTCCTATGAATAAATTTTCCTCTTTTTTTAAGGGGGCGCATTGCTAATGCACCACCAAAAGTGAAGTAACACTATAACAAAAAGAATCATTTTTGGGAAGGGGAAAAAACAAAATTTTGCCCCCCCCCCCACTGTTTTTTCAGTGATAATGAGGAGATTAAAAGTGGGAGCCAGCTTCCTTTGACGGCTAAACATGTCTTCCCTGGAGGGGACCAGAGAAAATACGGAGTTCTACATTGTTTTGGCAAACTCACACATCAAAGGAACACTAATTTGGTAACCTGCGATTGACGTAACTGTGTCATTACCGCCAGCGTGAATAACAATCTTACTGTATTTATGCTTACCCTTAGCCAGCAGTTTCAGGTAGCATTTGATGTTGCCTGTTCTGTCCCCTGGCAAATATTTGACTATGGTCACGGTTGTCTTTAATACCACTTTTCTGACCATGGAGCTTTCAGTTACCAGAATCAGCTTCTCAGCAGGTGTGTTACTGAGCAGGGAAAATCTGTCAGAAACGTGGTGAGGTTGGTGGTGACCCGTGGGTTGGGACCAAAGACAATGCTATGTACGTACTGTCACCCAGTCTACCTGCGGTCCCGGGTTCTGCTAGAGGACTGCAGCGGAAAGTCTGTACTGGCTAAGGGGCCTCGGCTATCTTCTGGTTTATCAACAGCTGGGTCTCCAAGGCTACAAAAATGGTCATTAGATATAACATTATCACTAAAGGAGGTAGAGGAGTAACTGGACATCTGAAGGACAGAGAAACAGCAGCAGAGACAGAACGGCTAGTCATAGTAGAGCTGAAGCTAACCCTGAGCTAGCAACCCCTTTCAACCACGAGAAAAACTGTGAAACACTGTGAAACACACACCCCAAACGTAGGGCGCAGCAACAGAAAATGTGTTTCAAAGTGTTCATGTGTTAGAATGTGTCAGAGATGTCACAGTAAAGACTATTCAGATTAAATCAAGAGAGCCTGACACCAAAACAGTGAAAACAGGAAGTGTTTTCGCTGTTGTTTCGCAACACTGTACGCCTTACCATAATTTGGTCCCGCCTTGCAACTGTTAAAAGTATGGGGAAAAAAAGAGGTAGAAGGGAAAAACAGGGTCAACTAAAATAACCAATCAATGTTTTTAAGTAAACCTGTCCAGGGTGAACCCCGCCTCTCGCCCATAGACTGCTGGAGATAGGAGCCAGCTTCCCCGCGACCCACTATGGAAGAAGCGGTAGAAAATGACCGACTGTTTTTAAGTAGAAAGTTCTAACGTTTTGTCCGCACAGTCTGCAGGTGTACCAGTCTCTCCTGAGGATGTTCTTCAGCTTTTTGAATCATCTAAAACATGCAGGACACCGGACCAACAGGACTGAAGTCTGACTCAGTTGTAGTAGTGATTTGATAGAGTATGAGACCCATCTGGTGATGTACATTAATATCATTTACTGCAGCATTAATCCACACCACAACACCCATACTGTTAATGCATTTTAATAGTTGTCACTTATTAAATACAGGGAAATGTGTCCTTTTATTATTTCACATCATGAATCATTTTAAAACAATCTGTAGAAAACCAGTTAAAGCAAAACATTTATGACAATTTATTCCAATTCTTCTTCAGTCAGAAATCATCCAATAATCAGCCATTAATGTCTATTGAGTCATTTTTCCTTAACGTCCCTCCTGACAGAAACTGACAAACTGCTGAAAAGAACAACAAACTTTAATATTTCCCATTTTCTCATTATTCATATTCGTATTAAGCTACACGTCCCCACAAAACTGAAACTAAGGTTAAGACTGAAAATCCACCTTAAAGAGTTTTTATAAATCCCAGCAGAACACAGCAGGGTTCCACATCTGGTTTAGAAAACTTGAACAAAATGTCAAAAACAAAGAAAGAAGGAAATCATTTGACAGAAACAGTTTGAACTTTACTTCTCTAGACAAACATCCCACTGTTGTGTTCAGACCACAGTTTATTCAGGTTTACCCTGAAAATTCTGCTTTTCTCAGACGTCTCCTAAAGAGACGAAGGTCCTGTTCAGACCTGGCATGTTGGGCCGACTAGAAACATTTGTCTGCATGAAATTTGGGTCAAAAATGTAGAAGAACGAGTGGTTTAATGAATGAACTGAATTATAGATACAGCATCCTGAACCATTTTGGCAGCTCTTTATGAAAAAGTATAAAATAGCCATAAATAATTTTTATTATCGACACATCCCAAAATTAATTTAAAAAATTTCATTTTTTATGTTATTTGACTTATTTAACTGGAGTATGGTGCAACCTTTATTTAGTGACCTGTGACTTTCTGATCATCCGGGATTCTAAAATTGTGTGGCTAAAGGTGGCGGCATGTTGGCTGCTACTTTAATTATAATTAATTGTTTAACAAAAAATGACCAGGCAGCAATTTCCTCGGTCAATGCATTATCTAGAAAGATATGGTCCAATCTTCCAGCTAAATCCCTCTCCCCCTCCAAACCAGCACCACAGACTGAGCGACACTGTAGCATATTAACACAGTAATACCTGACAGTAAAAACAGTTCAGAAACATTGTCCGCCATATTTTAGAATTTAACCTAACCAGATTCCACCATCTCTACTGGGATTTTTAAAGATCTGAAATGTATAGAATTTACAGCTACTTCTCAGGTTAAATAGAAAAGATCCTGAATTAAATACAGCAGGAAATAATATTTCCTCTGGGTATTTGTCTGAAGTTGAGGAAAAACTTTAGTTTAGTCCTGCGTGATGCTCCGATGCTCAGTAGTTACTTCACAACTAACAGTGAAAACCTCCTTTTAGACCCAACAAAAATACTTTTAGCCTTCTCCACCCTTAAACTCTTTTTTTTTTTTACAACACTGCTTTTCAGCTCACTGTTTTTCATCTTAAGAGAAGTAACCTTGATGGCACCATGATTCATTATTTAGGGTGTATTTGCACCAGGAATATCCTTTGGTCCGCTTGTTTGGTCCAGACTAAAGGCGGAATTTATTTTTTGCATCTGGTGCGGTTTGCTTTCATGTTGTACTATTTGCAAGTGAACTATAACTTGTAAATAAAGCTACGCGAGTGACTATTATTGCTTCCAATGGAAAGAAATTACTAGGGCAGGACAGAGCACAGACCTGGAAATGGAGTAATACTTGCTGCATTTCTGTTCTGCAAAAAGATCCAAGATGGCGCCGCTGATGGCAGCCTCAGAGATTTGCTCTCGTTTTCTGCGTGTTTCTGTAGTGGTTTCTGCCACCATTCGGTGGCTCTTTAAGCAGGGAGGAACATCTAAACATCAGTCTTCTCTGGCATTTTTTCACCATCATTCATTGACTAAAGCTTCACGAAGATCCTGGCCAGCGGTCCTGCAGCTCTTCATGTATGAAAGGTCAAAGCAACAAAAATGAACTTAGAATGAATTGAAGATGAGAAATACTGAACATGGTAAAACTGAGTGCCGTAAAAACCAACATGTGATTAATATCGCCTCTGTGAAAATTAGAATCCTTAAATTTGGTGGTCATTAAAATGATAGCATGGTAAATATCAATGTTATAAAATATTAAGGTTATCAAATTAACATTGCCTGTTTTCATTTACTGCCTTGATTTTAGCCCCCCCGTTTTTACCACGTCAGTTTTATCATTCATTGCGTTCACAGTGTAATTTTTGTTACTTTGGTAGATTGTCTGTGATCCACAATTTCCTATGATTGATTGCGGGTTGAAGCGGATTGGTCCAGATCGAGGAACAATGGCGGACAATGGTGGCAAAAATTGTGAATAAATATGTAAATATGCTTTCTTTGACCTAAAATAAACTTTTAAGATGTTTTTAAGCAATAATGTATGTTTGTTGAACTAAAATATCTACTCAGTTTATTAGATTCCGAATTAGAGGTTCAGCGTTTCTCTGAGCCAGCTCGCTTTGGCAGTTTTCCCTCCCTCCTCCGGAGAAGGCGCCTGATTCCCGGCTCATCGTGTTGGACCCCACATTTGTCATTGTCTTTTTCTTGTTTCCCTGGAAATAAACCTTGGAAAAATATATACTTTTGTTTGTATATTGGATTCTTGAATATCAGCCTACTGCCTAAACCAAACCCATGGTGCGTATCAGTGATTATTTGAGTAAAGTCCTTAATTTGGTTGATTTGTTTCGTTTGACAAATAGTCACAACACATCATTCATTGTTCCACGCCCATACAAAGGTGAGCAAAATCCCTGCCTACTTCTGCAAATGCTTGGGAATGGTGATGGACTAGAAGTACTTCGCTGTAACAAAAATGTCACTGTCAATTGTTTGATACTTTTATCCCTTAAACTTTTATCACTTAAACTTTTTTTTTTTACAACACTGCTTTTCATCCCACTGTTTTTATTCTTAAGAGAAGTAACCCTGATGCCTCCATGATTCATTATTTAGGGTGTTTTCGCACCAGGAAAATCCTTTGGTCCCCTTGTTTGGTCCAGACTTCGCTAACAAAAATTACAAAACTGACGTTATAAAAACGGGGGCCCTAAAATCAAGGCAGTGAAAGTGGGCAACATTAATTTGATAATCTTAATATTTAATAACATTAATATTTACCATGCTATCATTTTAATGACCTCAAAATTCATGGATTCTAATTTTCACAGAGGCGATATTAATCACATGTTGGTTTTTACGGCACTCAGTTTTACCATGTTCAGTATTTCTCACCTTCAATTCATTTCAAGTTAATTTTTGTTACTTTTACGCCTCATCTATGGGCTATACCACCGGAAATGGAAAGAGAAGAGAGCCGGCGTCCTCATGAAGCTTCGACATCGGTGGTGGAACGCACCCTTGCCTTCAACTTACATGGCAAATGTGCATTCCCTGGCCTAAAAGATGGAGGAACTGCTTCTCCTCACCTGTAAAAACTTTGACCTTTAGACCCCCTACCTGCAGGATCTCAGAGGAAGATGTAAACAGGCTCTTTTGGTGCCTGAAAACAAGGAAGGCCTCAGGATCTGATAATGTCTCCCCATCATGCCTAAGAGCCTGCACGAACCAGCTGGCCTCCATCTTCACTGAGATCTTTAACAAGTCACTGGAAACCCACCATCACAGGATTAAATGACTACGGGCCTGTCGCCCTGACCTCCGTGGTCATGAAATCCTATAAGCAACTGGTGTTGAAGCATCTGAAGGACATCACAGGCCCCCTGCTGGACCCCTGCAGTTTGCCTACTGGGCAAAAAGGTCAGCAGATGCACTTCATCCTGCAACACCTCGACCACCCAGAGACGTACGCCAGGATTCTGTTTGTGGACTTCAGCACCATCAACCCAGACATCCTCCACCAGAAGTCCCAACCTTCACCTGTCAGTGGATCACCAGCTTCCTGAAGGACCAGCAGCAGCAGCAGCAGCAGGTGAGACTGGGTAGCATCTTCTCCCGCACAAGAACCATCGGCACCGGCGCCCCCCAGTGGTGTGTTCTCTCCCCACTCCTCTTCTCCCTCTACACTAATGACTGCAGCTCAGGCTGTTTCTCTGATGAACATGTGACAGTCAGAACTCCAGAACAACACCACGCATACCTGGACTGATCTCACATTATATTCTAGTGTAAAAACAATTGTGTCTATATGGACTTTTAAAATGTAGTCTTTACTATTGAGAGCAAAATGTACTGGAGTAAAATTCCTGTTTGTCTGAACAAACTTGGCAATAAAGCAGATTCTGATATTTGTGCAGTTACAGCAGCTGCAACAATCATTGTTTGTCAAGAGCAGCTCATTTAACACAGGTTTGGTAGCGTATTACTTTTATTTTCGGAACGCATCGGAGGATGTGTGCTGCAAGCTGAAGCTGACGATGTGGTCTGTGTGTCCTGACCAACAACATGAAGGCAGCAGGATTGCTAAGAAAAAGACGGCGGACCAAATAATGACTTCAGTGCGTTCACCATTCGCTACGGTGGCTTATTAAATCCACAAAGGATCATCGTGCACGTGGCTTTGTTTACACTAAAGTTCCCTTGCAAAACGTTCAATGTGAAAGTGAAATGCACCAAACAAAAAAATAAAAAATGCTGGTGTGACTACACCCTTGACCTACGACACAGCATGGATCAGAATATTCGCAAATAGTTTATAGAAGTCTTACTTCAACAGACTGAATCTGTGTTGATAGAAAGATCAATTTCTCATTCAGTTTGGAAATACGAAATATACCTTAGAAAGCTTTATAGAAATGCTGAAGGAAGCTGACAGCTTGAGTCCAAAGAAGTTGGTTATGAAAATGGAACCTCAGTGGTGAGTTGATTAATCTTGACTCTGGACTGGATGATGGGTTCTCGTTGATGGTTTTTAAAAAATGATTTTAAATTGATGACAGTTGCTTCTACTAAAATTTTAGGATATCCAGTATTTTCCATCCAGTGTATTCTCAATGACTTTACTCTTCCATGTGAAAAAGGGAGAATTGCAGACGTATTTATGTTGCCGTTAACCCAGCAGGCTGTCAGAGATTAACTGATATTGATGCTTTTAAAGCAGTGATAATGTTTCATTAAAGGGCTGATAAAAGGGAATACAGAATTCACTGCAGCCCAAAGGTTCTCTGCTGGATTTCTCTAAATCCATCTGAAAATATTTTACCTATGCGAGAAGTTAATAGTTATAGAAGGTCAAGAGCTCTAAGGCTTCCAGAGCAGTGTGTTTGTCTTTGATTTATTCTCTGGTTCTCTTAATATGATCTGATGTTTTCTGTAAAAATATTTGCTCTGCAGAACTAGTGGCCTTTTTTGTATAATTTTTCTTTAAAAGTAGGCAGACAGGAAATGGGATGAAAGTTTCCATACATGGACCATGCGCTCTATCGCTTTCTAACATGGAAAGTCTAAATACTTTATGACCGAAACCTTATTCACAGGTTCAACATGAGATAGTCTTCTGAACTGTTAGACTTCTCATGTAGCTAATTAAATTAGGTCAATAAAAATCTTTTGTTGTTTTTGTTGTTTAAACATGAGAAAGACTTCTCTGCTGTATGAGATCTCATGTGAGAAGATAAGTTACTTCTACGACTAAAACACTTCCCACAGATTACACATGAGAAAGGCTTCTCACCTGTATGAGTTCTCATGTGGCTATTCAAATTAAAATTTTGATTGAAACTTTTTCCACAAATTGCACATAAGAAAGGCTTCTCTCCTGTATGAGCGATCATGTGAGAAGATAAGTGACTTCTTCGACCAAAACTCTTCCCACAGATTTCACATGAGAAAGGTCTCTCACCTGTATGAGCTATCAGGTGAGTAGATAAATGAGTTTTTCGACCAAAACTCTTCCCACAGGTTACACATGAGAAAGGTCTCTCACCAGTATGAGCTCTCAGATGAGTGGATAAGTGAGTTTTACGACCAAAACTCTTCCCGCAGGTTACACATGAGAAAGGTCTCTCAAATGTATGACTTCTTATGTGGCTTTTCAAATGAATTTTCTGAATGTAACTTTTTCCACAAATATCACATGAGAAGGGTCTCTCTCCTGTATGAGCTCTAATATGCCTATTCAAACTACGACACTGACTGAAACCTTTTCCACAAGTTACACATGAGAAAGGCTTCTCTCCTGTATGAGCTCTCATGTGCTCATTCAAACTACTACTTTGACTGAAACGTTTTCCACATGTTATACATGAGAAAGGCTTCTCGTGAGTATGAGCTCTCTGGTGAGTAGATAAGTTACTTTTTTGACTAAAACTCTTCCCACAAGTTACACAAGAGAAAGGCCTCTCTCCTGTGTGAATTCTCATGTGAACTGTTAAATACCAACTGACCTTGAAACTCTTCCTACACACTTCACACTGTATACATTTTTTCCCTCTGTGATTTTTCTTGTTCTTCATCCCTCTCCTTACATTGTTACTTTGACCTCTGGTTTTTTGAGCTCTCTTCTGTTGCTGTTCATCTGTACTGGATCGTGAGACTCCGTAAGTCTTTATCTCCTGTTGATGCGCCGCTGTAGGGAAGTTCTGAAAGATGATTTGGTTTTCTATTAGTTCAGGCTTTTGGGGGTCTGTTGCATCAGAAGCCAATAATATTAAGGGATCACTTTCCTGCTTCAATACACCCCGGTTTTCACCCTGAATGATGCCATTACCCTCCTTTTTTGGCACCTGCTGCAGTCCTAATACATGCTCCTCCTCCTTCACTTGTTTAGGTTCTAGTTCTACTGGTTCCTCTTTGATTTTAAGAGATCCAGAATGTGTTCCTATTAAGGTATCAGTCTCCTGCTTCAGTGCATCCTGGTTTTCATCCTGACTGATGCCTTCAGCCTCAATCTTTACCATCTGCTGAGATTCTGAGTGACAATCATCTTCTTTTATTTGTTTCAGTTCTAGTTCTTCTGGTTCTTCTTTTATTTCAAGAGATCCAGAAACTGTTCCCATTAGGGTATCAGTCTCTTGCTTCAGTACCATATGTTCTTCTTTCTTCACAATCTGCAGGGGTTCTGATCCAAACTCTTCTTCTTGTACTTGTTTAAGTTCTGGTTCCTCTGCTCTCCCATTGGGTTTTAGATATGCTGTTTCCCTCTGGTCCAGAACAGAAATCTCTTTTAGGTTGAGGATAAAATGATGAGCTGGAACATCTTGTTTAATAATAGACATAATGTTGTGGCAAATCTAAAAAAAAGAAAGCAAAACAAACAGAAAATGTAATATTAATGTAAAATTAAAATTTTAACTAAGTGCGTATAACAGTAGATTATCTAACTATATCCGTTCATCTTACATTGACCAATTGTTGAACCAGGAGCCTCAAACATGAAGGACATTATTATTACAAAGATGCCAATGGAAACTGGAGCTCACTGTTCAACTGTTAGCTGTAGTCTGCAAACATTAAGGCAGACCAAGGTTTCTCCAGCCACTGTCTTTAGAGTCAAAGTGAACACAGCATTAAAGCTACTATCGACACACAACCTGAAACAGGTGAACAAGGATACTTGAAGACATGATGACAAGTCTAATCAGAAGCACAACTGACATGATGCAACCTGTCAGTCATCCAATAGACGTGTCAGCCACTGACAAGTCGGCTATCACAACTTGTCCCAAAGTGAAACGCCCCTTACCTGCAGGAACCTTTAACTCTATCAACACTGTCAGGATTTTGAATTAAGAAGTCTTTGCAGTCATAGGGACATCGTGAAAAAACATCAGAGAAAAAAGGGGTTGATTGGGCTGAGGGCGCTTTGAGATTCTATAGCTTTTGTCAAATATACTATTTGGGACCTAAGAGTAAAAAGTGTATATTCGTCACTAAGGTGTGTCAAGGGTTAAAGACATATTTTTATTTATTTATTTATTATCATTTAAAGAGACCTTTCCTATAGAATAGGGTTCGTATTCACAAAGAACCCTGAGACTAAAAGTAGCTCCTAGTGTTGTCATTTTCCCTCATTAAGATAAAAGTTATTCAGGAAGCATCTGAGGCCTTCAGAGAGCTCCTAACATGATGAGATGTTAAGAGGAATCATAAAATTATTAATATAGATAATACTAAAATATATATATATTTTATATCATGGTATTTTCAACAAACATCACAGTATTTGCCCCTCCTTGAACCGCCACCTTAACGTGGTGGAGGGGTTTGAGTGCTCAAATGATCCTAGAGGCTATGTTGTTTGGGGCTTAAATGCCCCTGGTAGGGTCTCCCATGGCAAGCAGGCTCTAGGTGATGGGTCAGACAAAGAGCGGTTCAAGAATCCTTTATGAGGACTAGTATATCGAGGC
Source organism: Crenichthys baileyi (assembly GCA_036173005.1). Classification (NCBI taxonomy): domain Eukaryota; kingdom Metazoa; phylum Chordata; class Actinopteri; order Cyprinodontiformes; family Goodeidae; genus Crenichthys; species Crenichthys baileyi. Next base: position 20,576 of record JAHHUM010001905.1, on the reverse strand, counting down.
ACGTGACGTCGCCCGGTACGGCGGAGCCGGGGTCCCACCCTGGAGCCAGGCCTGGGGTCGGGACTCGCCGGAGAGCGCCTGGTGGCCGGGTTGCTCCTCGCGGGACCCGGCCGGGCCAAGCCCGAACGAGAGACGCGAGGCCATCCACCAGTGGGCCCAGCACCTGCAGGGGGAACCATTAGGGACCGGTGCAAAGAGGACTGGGCGGCAGACGAAGGTGGAGACCTCGGCGGCCCGATCCCCGGATGCTTAGGCTGGCTCTAGAGACGTGGAATGTTACCTCGCTGGGGGGGGAAGGAGCCTGAGCTTGTGTGGGAGGTCAAGAGATATCGAGTAGAAATAGTCGGGCTCACCTCCACCCACAGTAGTTTTCCTCTCAGTCTGTAAAAAATTTGATTAACACACAATCCCGTCAAATACTGTGATCGTACTCGTACTCGTCGTCTTCCGCTTATCCGGGACAGGGTCGCGGGGGCAGCAGACTCAGCAGAGACACCCAGACGTCCTTCTCCCCAGACACCTCCTCCAGCTCCTCCGGGGGGAGCCCAAGGCGTTCCCAGGCCAGCCGAGAGACATAGTCCCTCCAGCGTGTCCTAGGCCTCCCCTGGGCCTCCTCCCGGTGGGACGTGCCTGGAACACCTCCCGAGGAAGGCGTCCAGGAGGCATCCGGTATAGATGCCCGAGCCACCTCAACTGGCTCCTCTCGATGTGGAGGAGCAGCGGCTCTACTCCGAGCCCCTCCCGGATGGCCGAGCTCCTCACCCTATCTCTAAGGGAGTGCCCAGCCACCCTACCGAGGAAGCTCATTTCTGCCGCTTGTATCCGGGATGTCGTTCTTTGGGTCATGACCCAAAGTTCATGGCCAATGGGGTCATATGCTGACATCATCAAAGCCACGCCCCCTGAGAACAGTACGTCACTTTTTTTACTGGGAAAGGTCGCCAACTGGCTGTCTACACTCAATCTGCTTCAAACTGTGTCAGGTGACTGATAACTAGTGGGTCTAACTTCGTTTGAAGCACAGTGACTTTTCATAAAAGGGCGTGGTCGTAGTGGCGCGGCGAAGTTGAACGTCACGCCGTGGCCATACGTTTGGCTTGAATGTCCACATAGATCATCTGATCTGCACCAAATTCAATATGATTGATCCTAGTCCAGTCTCCAAAACAGATCTGATGAGATATTTGGTGGGCGTGGCCTAATTCGTCCACAGCGCCCCCTAGAAAAATTTTTAAAAAATCAGCCCCTAGCCATGCTTTGACCGAGGATTGTGAAATTTGGTACACATATGTAACTTATCAGGACCTACAAAAAAGTCTCTTGGAGCATTGGTCCAAACCACACAGGAAGTCGGCCATTTTGGATTGAAGTTGTCATTTTTACCCTGTTTTGGCCGTTTCTAGCCCGCATATCTGAGCGAACTCCTCCTACAGCTTTTGACTTAGAGACTTGAAAATCACTCAGTATACTATTAAGGCATTGGGGATCAAAAGTTATCAAAAGCTTTTTGACACATGAAAGCGTGTGGGCGTGGCCACGCCTCAAAATATGACTTCTCGCCATAAAACACGAAATTGATATAGCTCCTACAAGGAAAGTCACAGAGACCTGAAACCTTCTGAGATTGATCTGCCTCTGGCCCTGAACAATATTCCCTCATCGAAGCCCTTCCCTCTGAGAACAGGAAGTGTCATGTTTTCCTTTTGATGGTCCATATTTGGTGTTCTTCACCTAATCATTGTGAAACTGTCCCAAGTGACAGATAACATGACAGATTGTCTGGTTTGGCTGGAGGGTGTGGCAGTGCCGGCGTGGCGAATTCTGATGACACGCCATGGCCATACGTTTGGCTCTAATTTACACATACATGGTCTGATTTACTCAAAACTGAATATGGTTGATCTTTGTCATCCCCCAAACACCTCTATTGGATTACATTGGAATTTGGATCAACAGCGCCCCCTAGGACATTTCAAGTACTCCATCTTATACATCATCAGATCCACTTCAAATGTAGTATACATCATCAGGGATCAATGCTGAACATGTTGCCACAGTCAATTGATGATGTGATTTTAGCCTCGCCCACTAATAAACAAGTGAATGCAGCTTCCATCTGCAAGGTCTGATTTCCCCCAAAATTTGAATGCTTCTCGCCAGACCAGAACTCTGCATGACCGAAGATCCTATGACATGTCATGACACGCCACGGCCATACGTTTGGCTCTAAATTACATGTGCATGGTTCGATTCACTCCAAAATAAATATGGTTGATCTTTGTCAGTCCCCAGATCAACAGCGCCCCATAGCAAACTTTAAGTGCTCTATTTCCCTCATTTATATTTGGATCCACCTCAAATTTGGAATGCATCATTGTGGATCAATGCTGAATATGTTGATGTCAACTGATGACATCACTTTTGCCCCACCCACTAACAAACAAGTGAGTGCATCTTCCTACTGGAAGATCAGATTTCAGTCAGTTTTAATGCTTCTCGCCAGAGCAGAACTCGACTGCCGATGAAGCTGGCATATTCATTGTTCAGTTTTAGTACTCTATTGCAGCATTATGGATGATATACATCCTAATTCTGTTTATTTTGTTCTCTTGTTACAAACCACACCCACGTATTCATATGAAATCATCTAGATATACCTGGCCCACGCCAACTGCTCTGTGCCTATACTGTGGAGTTCATTAACACTAGAACTCCCAGGGCCGTCAATTTGACGGTTTTGAAAGTTTGACATGCCATAACTCTGTTTTATTAGAACTCTTATCTTCCTGACATCCTGACTTTTTCTAAACCTGTGTGTTGTGTATTCCTATGTCTCTATTTAAAAAAAATAATGTAAATAAAAGATCTAAGTATTTCTACCTCTAACTACCACAGCCGCTATTTTGACGGCCCTATTATTTACATTGATATACGCGCGAGCGTTGCTTAGCAACCGCCACTCTAGAACGCAATCAGATTGTTGGCATCCTACAAATGGCTTCCAGAAGGATATTTTCTGCACAAGAGACATTGGAAATGCTTCAAAAATAATTAGATGATCGTGATTCTGGGGTCGAGTAGGATTCTGACGGCTCTTGGTCAGCATTCAGTTCCAATGACAGCGGGTCAGAGAGTGAGCCTTCCCCGGCTAAAAAAAACACGAGTCTTCCCATTAGCAGGAGGTTGTGACGCATTATTTCAAGGTAGTAAAAGACTAGCTTATGTAGCGATTTTATCATTTTAGGCAATAGTTTACAGATTGGTAAACTAATAATATATAAACTATAGAGACAGGGAGACGAGCCTGATCCCCAGTGCCCAGCTATAAACCCATCAATCCAGCTCACTGGCAGGAGAGAAACTACAAAACAAGGTACTGATAATGGAAAAATAAAGAAACAATAAGTTAGGTCATAGATATAGTAGCCCAGTAACAACAATCTATTCTGGTCTTTACACCGTTTTCATCGCAAGACGAGCGCACACCTGGGAAGGAGGAGGAGATAGGAAAGGATGGCGCTCTGTGGATAGTAGTAGGGGAGGAAGAAAGTAGAGGGAGGCGTCAGATCCAGAACACGTTGACAGACCGCCAGATCCAAGATACCCAGACCGCGTTCCTCTGCGTGGTGGATGCCGAAATGCTTATCCGCATTCATGGCTGCAGTGTGGCTGAGGCCCGCAGAGTTTTAGGAGATGATTCCTCCAAGGACATGAGTGTGGATGAGCTGAAGGCATTTTTAGCGCTAGTTTATGTCCGCGAGTGAAAGGGGGGCGTAACATGGAGCTGTCCAGCTTTTGGTCACATTAGTAAAGCTTTTTTTAAAAATGTACCTGCTACTCTGTATTATTTTTCAGTACTATATATAAATAATAAAACATAGTAGGTTTTGATCAAATACTGTTATTAATTCTTGTCAAAAACAAAATGTTATAGCGTTAATGGGATGACGTCGTCACCGCCCTCGCATCCAGAATGCTCGCCGTCAAATTGACGGGCTTTGGAGTTCTAGTAGTGTTAGAATTCTGGGAGTTCTAGTGTTAAAGACCCTTTCTAAAACCTCTGGATCCGCTACAGTCTTTCTGACCAAAGACTGGTGTAAACCCAGCATACATGTGACAAATAGTTATACGTTCTCACCTGGGCCCTAGAGGCAATTGAGCTGATCTAGAGATGCTCACTTCCAGAGCCATGAAGACATCTGTGAACTAGTGATGAACAAAATTCAACGAGTCTGTATGCAGCATCACTATGATCTTTTTTTTCTAGCAAAATCGTATAATAATAATGCTAGTAAACTTTTCAACACTTTGAAGTGCAGGCTTTAGTGCCCTAGAACTAATTTTAACCATAAAGTGACTAAATCAAGTCAATGATTTTAGTGAGTGTTGTTATGGCCCATTCCAGTATGCCCTAGGATGGAGAACACCCCACAATTAAGCTCCACCTTCTAAAAAAAAAAAAACATTTGAAGTGCCAATATTCGGGAAATGAATTGTTAAGAAACATGAAAACTAACTTTGACATCCTATCATTACTAGAATCCATCCTCTCTTTAACGTTTAATCTGGTACAACTTTCTCACGGTCAAACATAAAACCAAAAGTCCCGCGTCATCAATCAGGCCAGAAAATAAGTGGATTACCACAAACACCTCTATTAAAACTGCTCAAGTGCTAAATTATCAGAAGGCCACCCTGTTCACAGAGGATCCGTTTCACCCCTCCACCATTTATTCCAGCTGCTCCAATCAGGCAGAAGGTTTAAGGTTCCACTGGCCTAGAAAAGCATGTTCAAAAAAATGATTAATTTATTTCTAATATCCACTTTGAACTCCTCGAAATAAGAACTGCTTTTCTCAAAGCACATCTTAACACTCCTCCCATATGTTCTTCTTCTGTCAGCAAAAAATACTGATGTGGCGATGAAGACAAATACCGAGTGTTGAATGTATACTACAATTACTTCTTTCTATATTTTCTAAAAACTCTGTATCACAGGCCATCTCCACTTATTGTGGTTCTGATCCTGTTTGGCCCAGATGATTTATAAAGGTGGACAGATTAGAACAACTAATCAAGTTAAAGTAACTGAGTGACCTCCTGCTGGGAGATATTTATTGGAGCTATAAAGCCACAAGCTGAGACCAAGTTGGTATGAAATGTCCCACAGCAGGTGGCTCCATTTCATACCTGGAAAAGTTGGGTTTGAAACAACCAAAACTACGAAGGAACCAAATGTTGAGGGAACAGAATGAGCAGCTCTATTCTCCATTGGGAACCCAGATGGAAATAAACCCGTAAAGAGACAGAACCTCTGCAGGGCAGCAGGGCTCCGCTCTGGAAGCAGCATGTGAGGCTGGAACAGAACATCTCCAACCCATGGACCATCAGCAAGGCTGAGATCTTCCTGCTCCTCTACCGTCCTGATACCGCAGCACACCTTATAGAGGCGCAGCTACATTCTAGCAGCCAGTGAAGGATGGAGGTCATTTCCCTCCACCTCCATTTCCTGCTTTTCCAGTTCTGACCGGTTCCTTCCCGCCTTTTGTGCCCCAGGACGCTTCGTACAGCGCATGCGCCATCACTCCGCTTTTCTAATAGTCTGCTGCAGGGAAATGTGGTTCTGTGGCTGCAATAAATAACATCTAGCAGCAGGAGGTCCCTGCTAGTTATTTGGGTTTGATCAGGGCTCAGAATCCGCCACATAAGAGTCAGCTGGTTCCATTCATCAACATAAAGTTCTAAGGTTCGGTTCAACTGAGCCCAGTTAGCGGACATGATGCCGCTGAGTGACCGTGTGAGCAGCAGAGTTACTCACCGAGCGGGATCCCTGTCTGTCCCCCTGTCTCTGTGTCCTCAGCGGCTCCTGAACGCTGCTGGCTCCGTCTCTGGGAGGAACAAGCTGCAGCGGTTCGGATTCATAAATCACCTTTTAAGGTCCAAGGTCCGGTTCGACCTCGGTGTTCCGCCCACTATGCTTTTTGTTAAAGGTTCTGAACGGGTCCAACCATATCTCACAGATCAGTCTTCAGTTTACTGCTCCTCCTCTTCCTGTTGTGTAACATGTTTAGCTCCAATCCTGATGGCGCATTACCGCCACCTGCTGTTCCGGAGTGTTACTCAGAAACCAAATTTACAATAAACTTTAAAATCAAATTTTCTGGGTTTCCAGGCTTAATTGGCCCGTTGACAATGACAGTTACATTCACTGCTCCTTTACTAAATAAAGGAGATTATGTTTTGTTTTTTAAGTTTTATATTATATTGCACACTTTTTATATTTGTGGAATTTCGCTGCTCATGGTGGCAGCAGGTTGGTTTGGCTGTGTTATCGCTACTGGAGATCCTTCCTGCCTTCAGCATTCACAACAGCTATTTGAAGAAACCTGTTTAAAATGAGTTGCAACAACATTTAATTTCACTTTGGGCTTAATAAGGTATGTTTGAACTGAATTGAATGTTGATGCTGTCCCCAATCTCACCTGACTCTGCTGCAACTCTAATTGAATTAATCTGAGAATGCCTTGTTGGTAACCACACAGTATCTTGGATTTTATTCTCCTTTACTATACAGTTTGATTGTTTTTCCCGATTGGCTCTGATAGCCTTTAGTCTGGTAGCTCCATCCTTTTTCAGAGAATGATGATACAACTTATTCTTCAGTTGGGAGGAGGATTAAGCTGCCTGAGAGAGAGGATGGGGCAGATCTGGATTCTGCCCTACTAATCAGCAGGGTAAGCCTGCTACCTTGGTTTACTGGACTGACTTGAGATATTGTCCCTAATGTTTCACACTTAGTTTTTTTGATTTCAAAACTGAAAATAGATTTTCACCTCAAAAAAAGGAAGTTGTTGTTTTTACAGTGTGCTGTCTGGTTTTCATTGTGCGTCACAGGATCCTACTGTTGACTACCTGCTCCATATCTCTGTGTGCCTTCCTGCTCTATGCCTGTAACTCATCCCATGCTCTATGTCCTACACCCCATGTCCTGTAAGTTTCCCAGTTCCGTTATTAACAACTTCTACTCACCATGCGGCTCTGACGTTCCTGGTTGCATTTTGATCCTGCAAATCCCCTACTTTAAATGACAAACTGGTTGGAATTTCCATGCTATGAAATGATCTGTAGTAAAAAAAAATTGTCAGGTAAAAAAAATCCACAAATGTCTGAAACCTGGAAGCAGAGAGTCTGTTTAAAGGAAGTCAATATCTGTTCTGTACATTTTTACCATGTTATGTACATTAGAAGATTTGCTTTCTATGTGGAAAAAATAGACTTCTATTCAATTCAGTTCAATTCAGTTTATTTATTTAGCACCAGTTCCCAACATGTCATCTCAAGGCACTTTGCAAAGTCAATTCAATCAAATCAGGTTCATACATTCCAATTGGTCCTAATTATCAAACAATGCAGTCAGATTCAGTTTGTTATTCAAATTGGTTGAAAATGTTTCCTCTCTGAGGAAACCCAGCAGATTGCATCGAGTCAACACTTGCAGCATTCACTCCTCCTGGATGAGCATGTTCTGAGCCTGTTTTTTATACAGCTCTCTGTACAAGATCTCAGCAGATGTAGAACTAATCATAAATAACTAAGACTGATATTTCCATGTGTAAATTTTAATTTTTCAGTATGTTGCACATTTCACTGATGACAGTTTTGCTAACTGTGTTACTAGTCTGTTCAAATCAAATCAATGAACTAAAGCTCTAAATAGGGTCAGTAGGGTTATACCGCCAAAGGAACCAAATACAAACACAGGTGAGACCTAAAAAACACCAGCACACACAGATCATGAAAGCTTGTCTATAAAGGCCAAGGGTTACCTTATCACATCTGTCATGTCTTAGCTTTTAATTTGCTTAACATTCCATTTTACAATTAATTTTATGACTTCTTTAAATTCCTGCTGTTGTTGTCACATGTTTTTACTGTTAGTTTTAAGTCTTATCTCTGACTCCTTCTTTTCATGTAGAGCACTTTAAATTATCCTTTGACTGAAGAAACATGGTTTGTCTTAACATAGAAATAGGCTTATATGCAGCGTGTTTGATGATAGATAAAAACAGTTGTGTTTAGCAGAAAGAAGTTTGAACAAATTGATTTAAAAATATATGGATAAAAAATTTAAAAACTACGTCACTTTAGATTTCTTGGAATTTTATTTGACTCAAAACGTCTATAGAGTGACCATAGAAGATTTATCAAGGGAAAATGTAAGAAAATTGTAAATATAATGAGGTGATTAATGGGATCAGATTGGGGGGTATAAAACTGTTTTAAAAAGGTATATATTGCTCTGATAAGATAAATATTGGATTATGGGTCTGTAGTGCAAAATCAGTAATTCATAAATGAGAGGTAATTCAAAATAAAGCGCTGAGATTATGCTGAGGGGCCATGAAAACGTCTCCAAATTTGTCTGTACAGGTGGAAATGGGAAAGCTCCCTTTGCACTTAAGATATAAACAAGTTATGATGAATTATTGGCTAAGTTTGCAAGGACATGAGGCAAAAAAAAAACACCCAGTAGTTAAAACTTTACAGCGGTGCTGGGAAAGTGGAAAGGCAAAAGTAGACTGTTTTGCTTGGGCAGCAAATAAATGTGGAAGGGAAATGGGATTACAAGAGAAGAGATATAGCACAGCTGTGTCCTATTCAGTTACACCTTATTGGTTGTTTCTTAACATTAATGTTGATCTAGAAATCCATAAAGAAATGCAGATTTATAAAGGTAATATGAACTGGATAGATGTGGTGAACCACAGAATTGAGAACATATTCAGATTATTTCTTGTAATATATACAGATGGTTCTCAGGATTCAGAGTCATGTAAAACAGGATTTGCATATTTTGGGGTTTGGTAAGAGGGAACAAAAAGTCGTCATTTATTTCAAATACAAAAGACGGTAGGGAAAATGGAAGTAATTGGAGAAAATCGAAAAGAACAAGCAGTCATAATAAGATTATGACATACACTACTAAATAAAACTTTACACTTGTTGGGTAAACATCCAACAGGCAGATTTGATTGTGGAAGGGATTTAAAAGCAGTCGAGCATATTATAATTCAGTGTGAAAAATATAGGATGAGTAGAGAGAAATTAAAGCAAGAATGAAGGAAGAATGCTGCGGAAGTTTTAAGGGTGAACATAGTATTAGTTAAACATGAAATGATAAATAGAGTATTTATAGGATTTTTAAGAGAAACGGGATTATTTGCAAGAATATAAATTAGACCAGTTAGATACTCTGGCTCACACTCCAGCACAGAAGATGGCGATAATGCATCTTAACATTTTATATCACCCACTAATAGTCACAAAAAGAAGAAGAAGAACAAATAAAAGAAGAAGAAGGAGGAGGAGGAGCACCGAGCTAAAATGAATCACAAATGGTTTATCAGTATACACAGGAGAAATATAATCAATACTTTTAGCTGTACAGTGGGTGGAAGACATAAAACCTTTAAAAACAATACTTTGTTCAGATTCAAGCTCAGTATTATTGAGTTTAAAACATAACCATTCAGACAGCAGGCCAGACATTCTTCTAGAAATACAGCATACTTTATTCAGACTACAAATGATGGGTTTATCATGGTATTTTTATGGGTTCTAGCACATATTGGGGTTAAAGGAAATGAGATGGCAGATAAGATGGCTAAGAAGGCAACAAAAAATCCTAAATATTACAGTACATTTAAGTAAATCAGAAGCAAAGAGCATAATTGAAGGAAGAATGGCAGAAAAGGTGGGATGGAGAAAGAAAAGGAAGATGGTTTTATAGGATTAAAATGGCAAATGAGAACTGGAAGAAGGAGGTGAAAGGAGGACAGATTAATAATAACAAGATTAAGATTAGGACATACAGGACTTAATTATACACTTGTTAAAATACTACATAAACATAATACAGGACAATGTGACCACTGTGGGAAGGATTAAACAATTGAACATATTTTTATAGAGTGTTAGAATTATGAGCTGGAAAGAAGAGGTATGAAGAGAGAATTTGAAAGGATTAAAGAAAAGTTTAGAATAACAGATTCATTAAAAAAAAAGAACATAGGGAGCAAACATATACAAATTATTTTAAGATTCCTAAAAAGAACAAAATTATTTATTAGAATTTGATTATATAAGAAAGATATTAATCCATGATGAATCACACTCCATACCAGTGGTGGCGGTAATACACACCTACAGATTCTTGCCATCCGCCATTAAACACCAGAAGAAGAAGAAGAAGAAGAAGAAGAAGAAGGAAGAACACCGAGCTGGTGGTAGACCGTAACGGTCGAGTCGGTGGAACGATGGCAGAAGGAGGTGGAGGTAGAGGTGGAGAGGGCAGAATTGATGCTGCTGCCGCCAGGCGAACCGGTGGAGGTTTGCGGTGTCGGGAGATGTCAGAGGGAAATGATGTGTCAGGAAGTGAACTTGGAGAAATGGATGTGGGTTGTGATGGCGGGAATAATGAAGGAGTTTGGGAAATTCAAAAGATTAAGCGTAAACGTAAAACGTCAAGACAGCAAACAGAATCTTCTATCTCGGAAGTTGAAGGAGAGGCAGATGTGATGCCAGAGTTTAAAGTAGTTTTGAAATTTGTCAAAGAGGGAGTGTCGTTCGGTAAGTGGAACCCGATTAAACTTACCAAAGAAATCAACTAACTTGTTGGAAAAGTGAAATATGTTAAAGTGATAAGCGATGGATCTTTATTGATCATTTATAATGATGTTAAACAAAAAGAAAAGGCACTGAATCTAAACAAAGTTCTGGGTGAGACAGACAGTGTGTGAGTGGGTTATTTCAGGTATTTCACCTGAAGAGCCCATTGATGATATTAAATCAAACGCATCAGGAGGGAAAGTAGTTGAAATCAGGCGTTTAAAATGAAACAGAAATGGAGAAAAGATTGATAGTTTTTATATCATGCTGAAGTTTGAAGAGAAAACCCTACCTGACAAAGTATTTGTGGGTTATATGAGTGATGATGTTCGACCATTTATTCCTCCGCCATTGGCAGTTTGTAAGGGGAAGCAGAAGTGTGGGAGATGTGCTGGGGATCATGAATATGGTAAATGTGAACAGGGAGCTCCATTGAAATGCTGTAATTGTGGAGGTGAACATAGTTCAGGTTTCAGGGGCTGTGTAGCTAGTAAAAGAGCCGTGGAAGTGCAGAAAATAAAAATTACTAATGGGATCACTTATGCAAAAGCAGCTAAAACAGTACCAGTTCAACCAACGGTGCAACAAAAGAAAGTGAGAGTTGTAGAAATAGCAAGTTCTGTTTGTCAGGGATGTAATAAGATCAAAGATGACACTCTACTCATGAGAAAACATGACTTTATTTTATTTATGGTTGAGGTAATAAATTGCTCTGCCCAAACAGAAAGGAAAACGGAAAAGGTCCAAATAATTGTAAAAGCAGCTCAAAAATATCTTGATATTAGGAACGCCAGGTGTAGCTTCTAGAAAGAGAAAGTGTGAGAATGTAGCGAAGAGGGTGAAAGTGGTCATTATGTCCTCCAGCAGCCTAACCCTATAGCAGCATAACTACACAGGGAGGGAAGAAGGATCCCTCCCTTATAAACTAAGCCACTCTAACTATAAGCTTTATCAAAAAGGAAAGTTTTAAGCCAGGCCTTAAAAGTAGACAGGGTGTCCGCCTCACGGACTAAAACTGGGAGCTGGTTCCACAGGAGAGGAGCCTGATAACTAAAGGATCTGCCTCCCATTCTACTTCTAGAGACTCTAGGAACCACCAGTAAACCTGCAGTCTGAGAACGAAGTGCTCTGTTAGGAACGTATGGAACAATCAGATCTCTTATGTATGATGGAGCTGGATCATTAAGGGCTTTATATGTGAGGAGGAGAATTTTAAATTCTATTCTGGATTTAACAGGGAGCCAATGAAGGGAAGCTAAAGTAGGGGAAATATGATCTCTCTTTTTAATTTTCATCAGAACTCTTGCTGCAGCATTTTGAATCAGCTGAAGGCTTTTAACTGCATTTTGTGGACATCCTGATAGTAAAGAATTACAATAGCCCCAGCCTTGAAAGAAACAAATGCATGGACTAGTTTTTCAGCGTCACTCCTGGACAGGATATTTCTAATTTTGGCAATGTTCCGGAGATGAAAGAAGGAAATCCTAGAAACCTGTTTGATATGGGATTTAAATGACATGTCCTGGTCAAAAATAACACCAAGGTTTTTTACTTTATTTCCGGAGCTCAATTTAATGCCATCCAGGTTAAGTGATTGACTAAGCAGTTTCTTTTTTAAAGACTCCGGTCCAAAGACGACAACTTCTGTCTTGTCTGAATTTAGAAGCAGAACATTTAAAGTCATCCAAGTTTTTATATCTTCAAGACATGCTTGTAGTCTATCTAAGTGGTTGGGCTCATCAGGATTTATGGATAAGTAAAGCTGAGTATCATCAGCGTAAAAGTGAAAATTTATCCTATCCTGCCTGATAATTTGACCTATTGGAAACATATATATATATATAGTAAAGAGAATTGGCCCAAGTACTGAACCCTGTGGTACTCCACAATTAACCCTGGAGTTTAAAGATGATTTATCATTTACATGAACAAACTGGAATCTGTCAGACAAATAAGATTTAAACCAGACCCAGCGCTGTTCCCCTGATCCCTACAGCATATTCCCGCCTTTCTAAGAGAATATTATGATCGACTGTATCAAATGCCCGCACTGAGAATCCAAAACCAGTACAGACACAAGTCATTATCTGAGGCCATAAAATATTAGTGACTTTCAGCAGAGCTGTTTCAGTGCATGAGAGCTCTAAAACCCGACGAAACTCTTAAACAGGTCTTTGCTGTTAAATGCTAAAAATTTTGATTCCAAATTTTCCAAAAATTTTTTAGAAAAGAACGGAAGATTGGATATTGGTCTTAATTTTTAATCTCTGATAAAAGCAAAAGTTTTTAAGCAAAGGTTTTAATTACAGCTCCCTTAAAAAGTTTGTGGTACATACCCCTTTCTAAGGATAGATTAATCATTCTAAAATGGGGTGGTAATCAGAGGGAAACCCTTCCTTAAATAATTTTTTGGTGGGATTGGTCTAATACAAGTTGAAGGTTTAGATAAAAGCAAATTTCTGAAACTCAGGAAACTCACAGGATCAAAACAGTCCAACACAGATCAGGTTTTCTACAGTTACTTCCCAACGTTGTTCACTTGCTGGGGATGAAAAATATCTTCGGGATATGCAATGATTTTTTTTTTAAAGAAAAATTTATTTGGGAAAGAACCCCAAAAAGTCATGACTTGAGAGCAAGGGGAAGGGGATGGCTCAAACAGAGCTAGACTCTGTGGTAAGTTTGCAACTGTACTAAAGAGAAACCTAGGATTATTCTTGTTCTTTCTATTAAGGATAGAAATAAGCTGTTCAGCTTTGGGGAAATGCTTTTTATAAACAGTAGGTATTTTTTCCAGATTTTAAATAGGAACCTTAGGGGTTTTTAGGCGCCATTTTTTGCTCCAAATTTTCAACATTGTGCTTTTTAAATACGCAGCTCTGAATTGAACCAGGGAGCCTGCCTCCCTTTTAAAATTTCCTTCTTTTCAAGGGGCTCATTTCAATGCATACGCAATGATGAAAGTAACACTAGAAAAAGAGAATCAATTTGTAAAGGGGGAAAAAACAAATTATTGCCCCCACGTGTTTTTAGTGAAAAAGGGAGATTAAAAGGGAACAATTCTTTTAAAGGGTTTTTTCATATGTCTAAAAATGATCTACTTAATAAAATTTTTTTCAGGTGTGGAGTACCGGTTTTAATTTTAAAATTTAAAAATTTTTAAAAAAATGGTCAGACGGACGGGTTATGAGAAAATATTGTTAGTCTTTAAACACCCAAAGCCAAATTCAGCAACAAGGTCCCCGTGAATGAAGAAAAGGTGGGTAGGTTTGTTAATGTTTTGGGCAAAGCCAAGAGTCTAAGATGGGATTAAAGGCTTTTTTTTGGCTACCCCTTTCAGGTCAACAGAAGTTAAAAATCCCCCAATATAATAAACCCTTATTTATTTTACACTAATCAGATAAAAAGGTCTGAAAACTGATCTAAAAAATTAGAGTAAGGGCCTGGTGGACGGTACAAAACAACAAACAGAATGGTTTTAGTGGCTTTGCAATTTGGATGGGGAAATTTTAGGATTAAATTCTTCAAACTAGTTGAGCTATTGATTGGTCTGGGCTAATCAAAAATCGGCTGGGAAAGATGGTTGCTACTCCTCCTCCTCGCCCATATTTCGAGGAATGTGAAAATATATAATATTAGTAGGAGTTGATTCATTTATAGTAACATAATCCCGCTGCAGCCAGGTTTCTGTGAGGAAAAAGAATAAATCGATCTGATTGTCAGAAATCAGGTCACAATAGCAATGTCACCCCACATGTGGTAGGACTTCCTTCTTCCTCATGTTAGTTATATTCAGTGGAATGCAGAAGTCCTCATTAGTATGGTCAAGAATTAAGAAATATATCTGCAGAATTTGATTAGTCCCAAGCCCTCATCTTACTTGTATTCTAGAAACTTGGCTTAAGCCCCAATTTGACTTGATAATTCAAGGATATATAACAATAAGGAATGATAGAAAGGAAAGACTAGCTGGGGGAGTGGCAACTTTTGTACAAGAAGGTCTAAGATATAAAGTGGAAAAAATAGGGCTGAATCATGAATCAATAGTTACTAAAATCTGGATAGGAAATGATCAAATTTCAATAATTAACTATTATAATTATAGTAAGAAGTTGACCATTCAGGATCTTAATTAAGTAAATACACAGAATCAGGGAAAAACTGTTTGGTGATTTCAATTCACATAGTGTATTATGGAGAAGTCTAAATACAGATGCAAATGGATTGATTATGAAGAGTTTCTTGATTTAAATTCACTGGTTTGTATTGTTGATGGTAGAGGCACTAGATTTGAATGTAATAGAAATTTGGAGAGTGTTTTAGATTTAACGTTGGTGTCAAATGGAATAGCTGGAATCACATCCTGGGAGGTGTAAAATGATTCTCCTATGGGCAGTGGTCACTTTCCTATTATTACATCAGTTGGTACTGAGGTAGATAAAGAAGAAAAAATACAGATACCAAGATGGAGACTAAATGGAGCTAATTGGAAGTTGTTTAAGTATTTAGTTAATAGAGAGTGTGATAAACTGAATGAAAGATATTTTGTTGATGTGGAGGTATGTAACTCAGAGATGGTATCCATTATTATTAATGCAGATGAAGCTTCAATTCCTAAGTCAAGAGGAAGAGGAAATAAGAAATCTAATCCTTGGTGGAATGAGGAATGTAGTAATGCAATAAGGAAAAGAAACAAAGCTTTTAAGCTGATAAGAAGAAATCATACTTTTGAGGCATTAATTCAGTATAAAAAAAACACAAGCTGAAGTTAGTAAGACTATTAGAACAGCGAAGAAGACATATTGGAAACAGTATTGTAATTTTATTGGAAGAAAAACCAAGTTATCTGATGTTTGGAGATTAATCAAGAAAATGAATGGTGTTCTTTACCTATTTTAGAATATAATGGAAAAATAGCTGTTAATAATAATGAAAAAGCAGAGTTATTAGTAGAAACTATAATTAAAGTACATAGTTCAGAGAATTTATCTGAAATTATAAAGGATTAGAAAGAGAAAACTTTGGCTGAGAATCCAGGAGTTACGCTTAAGAAAAAGATTTCACACCAAGATCTAGATTTAACCTTTACTCATTATGAGCTGAAAAAAGCTACATCTGATGCTAAACAGTCAACACCAGGCAAAGATGGGGTCTGTTACACAACGTTAAAACATTTCAGTGATATATCTCTTGATGCTATTTTAACACTTTTTAATCTTGTTTGGGAGAATGGGATTAGTCCTGCAGCATGGAAACAGTCAATTATAATTCCTGTGTTGAAGCCTGGTAAAAATGCAACAGACCCATCAAATTATAGACGTGTAGCTCTTACGTCTCAATTAGGGAAAACAATGGAGAGAATTGTAATAAATAGACTAGATCATATTTCCTGGAAAGTAAAAACGTATTCTGTTCTTGCCAAAGGGTTTTTTCGAAAAGAGAGAAATACAATGAATCCAATATAGTGCTTGGAGTCAGAAGTAAGGAAAGTTCAAACAAACAAAGAAATGGTGGTAGCTGTGTTTTTTGATATAGAAAAGGCTTATGATATGTTATGGAAAGAGGGATTATTGATTAAACTATGAAAACTTAGTATTGGAGGTTGGATTTATAACTGGATTTTAGACTTTTTATTTGGGAGAAAAATAGAAGTAAGAGTAGGGACTGCCTACTCTAATAGATACAGGGGTTGGACAATGAAACTGAAACACCTGTCATTTTAGTGTGGGAGGTTTCATGGCTAAATTGGACCAGCCTGGTAGCCAGTCTTCATTGATTGCACATTGCCCAGTAAGAGCAGAGTGTGAAGGTTCAATTAGCAGGGTAAAAGGGACAGTTTTGCTCAAAATAATTTAAATGCACAAAATTCGGGTGACATACCAGAGTTCAAAAGAGGACAAATTGTTGGTGCACGTCTTGCTGGCGCATCTGTGACTAAAACCAAGTCTTTGTGATGTATCAAAAAGCCACGGTATCCAGGGTAATGTCAGCATACCACAGAAGGACGAACCACATCCAACAGGATTAACTGTGGACGCAAAGGAAGCTGTCTGAAAGGGATGTTCGGGTGCTAACCGGATTGTATCCAAAAACATAAAACCACGGCTGCCCAAATCACGCAGAATTAATGTGTCACCTCAACTCTCCTGTTTCCACAGAACTGTCCTGTCGGGTGCTCCACAGGGTCAATATACACGGCCGGGCTGCTATAGCCAAACCTTTGGTCACTCATGCCCAATGCCAAACATCGTTTTTAATGGTGCAAGGAGCGCAAAAACTTGGGCTGTGGCAAAAGTGAAACATGTATTGTTCTCTAATGAGTCCACCTGTACTGTTTTCCCCACATCCGGGAGAGTTACGGTGTGGAGAAGCCCCAAAGAAGCGTACCCCCCAGACTGTTGCATGCCCAGAGTGAAGCATGGGGGTAGATCAGTGATGGTTTTGGGGCTGCCATATCATGGCATTCCCCTTTGGCCCAATACTTGTGCTAGATGGGGCGTCACTGCCAAGGACTACCGAACCTTTTGGGGAGGACCATGTGCATCCAAGGTTCAAACATTGTATCCTGAAGGCGGTGCCATGTATCAGGATGACAATGCACCAATACACACAGCAAGACTGGTGAAAGAGGGGTTTTTGATGAACATGAAAGTGAAGTTGAACATCTCCCATGGCCTGCACAGTCCCAGATCTAAATATATTGAGCCACTTTGGGTGTTTTGGAGGGGCGAGTCAGGAAACGTTTTCCTCCACCAGTATCACGTAGTGACCTGGCCACTATCCTGCAAGAAGAATGGTTAAAAATCCCTCTGACCACTGTGCAGGACTTGGATATGTCCCCTTCCCAAAACAACTGACGCTGTATTTGGGCCGCAAAAGGAGGCCCTACAAATACTAATAAATTATTGTGGTCTAAAACCAGGTGTTTCAGTTTCATTGTCCAATAGCTTTGGAAGGATTGGGAATATAAAAGCTCCAAATTTACGTCTGACAGTTTCAATATAGTTTTACTGTTCCACAATCATCGATTCTACTATGGTTATTTATCACACCAGTAGTTGACCTGCAAATAGGAAAAATACTTAAAAAGGAAAATGGTCCAGAATGGGTTATAGTTAAAGAATATTTTGAAAAGTTTAAAGAAGACCTTGTAATATCTACAGATGAATCTAAAGATCCAAATATTGGTAAAACAGGGGCAGCTCTGTATATCCTGCATTATAAAGTCATGATTAAAAGAAGAACAGACCATCTAGCAGTTTATTCAGTTGAATTAATTGCTATCATATTAGCTTTGAAATGGTTGGTTTCTGATAATGTTAAGGAGGTAAATAGATCTATAGTTGTATCAGATAGTCAAGCTGCAATTTTAAGTATAGAGTCTTGTAGATTTGATTTATTGTTTAATATATATTACTTATTGGTCCAGTTACATAATAGAAGCTGTTCTGTTAGATTTGTCTGGATACCTGTTCATGTAGGAATCAAAGGAAATGAAGAAATAGATTTGTTAGCTGAGCAGACTTTAAAATTAGATAGAATTAACTTAAATATTCCTCTGAGCAAAGGAGAGGGGAAATCTATTATTCTAAACAAAATCATTAAGGTGTGGCAGGAACAATGGGATAATCATGATAATGGCAGGCATTTATATAATATTCAAAAGACTGTGGGGGGTAACAGAAGTAGGGATGGAAGTTGAAAAGACGAAGTGATTATATCACGTCTTAGAATTGGTCATACAGGTCTTAATAGTTTTTTTTTTCTGATAGGGAAATATGAAACAGGGACTTTTATTTATTGTAATCAGATGGAAACAGTGGAGCATGTTTTATTAGAATGTAGCAAATATTCAGAAGAACGTCAGTGTTGCGGCCTCTGCTCCGTTGAGTTGGGAGAGGTAAGTGGTAACTTTGGAGCTAAAATGAAGGACAGAGTCTTTACTCCTCGTACTCGTACTCGTACTTGTCATCTTCCGCTTTATCCAGGACCGGGTCGCGGGGGCAGCAGACTCAGCAGAGACACCCAGAAGTCCCTCTCCCCAGACACCTCCTCCAGCTCCTCCGGGGGGAGCCCAAGGCGTTCCCAGGCCAGCCGAGAGACAGTCCCTCCAGCGTGTCCTGGACCGTCCCCTGGGCCTACTCCCGGTGGGACGTGCCTGGAACACCTCCCGAGGAAGGCATCCAGGAGGAGGCATCCGGTATAGATGCCAGAGCCACCTCAACTGGCTCCTCTCGATGTGGAGGAGCAGCGGCCCCTCCCGAATGGCCGAGCTCCTCACCCTATCTCTAAGGGTCTTTACTCCATTACACTTTATTCAAAAGACATCCCACACTTTTTTGCGCAGGCGTACAACCAGTTCTAACAAAAACAATCGATATGAGAATCATCAAACTTTTACTGAACTGTAATTAGTACACATAGAATAACTCTTGTACCATATTAGCGATGGTTTCTAATTCCTAATGAATTGTAAATAAAGTACATAGTACTTAAACCTTCTGTAGTGCATTAGCAACATTTCAAATGGAATTATAACAAAAATAATAACTATATAAAATGTGAGTCTATAAATCCTATGAACCTTTTTATAAGAAAAGGAGGTCTGTACCATTTAACCTATCACATACTCCCCTACAAAACAGATGTTGTCCCCAACTGATCACAGGGCAGTAGAAGGTTACGATGTAAAACTCTGGACCTTCCCTTACCCCTTTCAGGTTTCAGTTCATAAACAGGAATGTCCTTGCTTACTTGTCGAACCACTGTATGTACCGTGTCCTCCCAGTGGTTTCTCAGTTTGCCCGTACCTCCACGTGGAGTCAAGTTCCTGACTAACACGCGATCACCAGGAAACAGAGTAGAATACCTCATTTTACTATTATACAGTCTCTTACACCGAACAGCAGCCTGTCACCCTGAACTGTATCTGGGGCTAAACTGAACAACATGTCCACTGGTAACCGTGGAAATTGTCCATGAGTAAGTAAAAGGGGGCGAACCCTGTCAGTTTTGTGAGTCCTTCCAGTTACTCTTTTGTTTCTCAGAAAGTGTTTTCAACATCTGGATCAGAGTCCGGTTAAACCGCTCGACCTGCCCATTCCCTTGTGGGTGATATGGACTTGTCCTTGAACCTGCAACTCCACAGTACTCTTTCAGCTGAGCAAAAAGCAGGTTTTCAAATTCACCACCCTGATCATGGTGAAGTCTCTGGGGAAACCCAAACTTTAAGTCATAGTCATTAAAGATTTTATCTGCAGCTGTTTTACCAGACTTGTTTGTAGCAGCATAAGCCTGAGCATACACACCAGTACATACTCATAACCACCCTTACATTTGTCTAAGTGTAAAAAGTCAACTGAGACAAGTTCGAAAGGCTGAGTAGTAACTATGTTTGTGAGAGAAGCTCTAGTCTCGTGGCTTGGTTTCTTGTTCTTAAGGCACACGCACTTTCTCATTACATAGTTCTCTATTTCTTTCTGCACCAAGGGCCAGTAAAAACGGTCCCATACCAAAGAAATAGTCCTTTCTACACCATGGTGACTCATTTCATCATGTAGTTCTTTTAGGACTGTTGACCTGTGTTTCTCTGGCAACAACAGCTGCTTTCTGTTTGCCGTTTGTCTGTATAAAACACCTCTATCATTAAACTGTAACTTGTCCCATTCCCTAAAAAGGCACACGACTTGTGGACAAAACTGTTTCAGTTCTGATCTTGAGGGTTTCGTCTCTGCCAATTTGTATTGTACAATCTGTCCAATAACAGGATCATTTTCTTGGTCCAGTTTGATCTGTCCTACAGTGAGAGGAGCTATAGGCATGCTCACTGATACTGTGGCACACTTGGCTGAAATACCCAAAGACCAGGCGGCATTAGACTCACCCTGGTGGTCAACTGCCTCTAAAAA
>JAHHUM010001904.1:114061-125891 GCA_036173005.1 Crenichthys baileyi | reverse complement strand
GTAATATTAAAGTGCCCCAGCCAAACTCTAGACTTGAACATGATGGAAAATCTGTGAGGGGAGCTAAAGATTAGGGTGATGGCAAGGAGGCCTTCCAACCTCGAAGCCTTAGAGCTTACCACCAAAGATAAATCGTCAACACAGCAGAGGAAACGTGCAAAAAGCTGCTCATTGCTTATTAAAAGGGTTTGATTTATAGCGGGGTAAAATATAATCTCAATAATTTTAAAAGATAAAGATTGGCTTTAAAATTCAACAAGACAGATAATATATTCAGCCTAACAAGCAATATGTGGTGTCACATTTAAGCATTTTACAGGAGAGATTGCAAGCAGTGTGAACTTAATTTGCATTATTTCTAGGTGTATTCAAATATATTTGAACTTTTAAACATTGAATTTAGTGTGTAGTCTATGACATGTCCAGAAATCATGAGTCTGGTTTAGCTAGAGATCAAATTACATATGCCAGAATATCTTCATATCTCATAAAAACATAGAACACAGAAAGGCACAGATCTATTGAGGTTAGGGATATAACATTCAGGCTCTCAAGCGTGTCCACCTTAAAAAAAAAAAAATGCACACATTGTTTCACAAAATATAATAAATGCTTTATTCTTTCTCCTAGCGATATGTATTCGTGTATAATAGAAGTTTTATATAGAAACTGCCGGTGCACAATATATCCAGTCATCATCCCAATGTCAGTGTGTGCAATATCCCAGTTGTGAATGATTGCTTGGATGTAGTGTTGTATTTTAAAGTGAAATGCCTTCATGCTCTGTGTGCTGTCAACATGTCTGACCAGTTGGATGGACGCTCACAGTCACTGATGGCCACAACTGATAGTGACTGAGTCTAACACTTTGGGCGACTGGTTGTAACATTGTGGTGACTGAAAGAAGAGGAAAGAAAAAGTGGGTTACTTCGAACCAATACTATCATACTAATATATAACTATATTGCAGCTGCAGAGTTTCCACATCATAATTTCAAAATCAAGTTGGATTTGTTAGATTTAAAACAGAATACAAAACCGTCAGAGGCCAAAGTAACAATTAAATTCTACGTGCGAAAATCTTCTCCTAGCTAAAAGTCTGTAGTTTGGTAAAAAGTTAAGATTTATGTGGTAGGTAGTGGAGAAAAGTGCAGATTACTGCTTTGGATTTTGCGATTACAGACTGATATTGAGATGGCGTTCAGAATCACTGATGTTTTCACAGTTCCTGTTGATTTTTATTAGCAGCTTGGTCTAAGGAAACATTTTGCACGTTACCAGGCTATCTGCCCAAGTCTGAAGTGGTCCTGTGGAATTGTTTTAGTCATTTGTTTTCTTTCTAAGAAGAATTAGAAAAAATGAAAGTCTAAAAAAGGCGTGGCTGTTACTGGACTTGCATTTAAGAATGTTTACTTGAAGTATCTGTGCTGCAAACCTTTTAGTCTAAGAAACTTTAAAGGCCTATTCCTTTACTTTTGGAATTATTAAAAGGTCTTCAGACTGACTAAATTTGAGCCCAGAGAGCATTTAGATGCCCTGATGGCTCTTTAAAGTGCATCTGAAAAGCATTTCTCTGCTCTGATGTACAAACCTTGCTCACGGCATCAGCAAGAAGTGTTTCTTTAGCGAGCAAAAACACAGCAGAGCTTTTAGTCGATAGAGAGTGTACTTATTTTCTGGCGGGCCGTGTCAGTGCAAGCATTAGATAACATTTTATTTGATGGTGTTCAATGGCTGACTCGTCCTCACCTCTCGCCCAGGCCTCTCCTGCTCTTCAGCCCACATGCGCTCCCATGTAAAAACCGAGCTGTACAGACATCCACCCACTGACTCACATTCGCACTCTTAGAAACACACACTCCCGCTTTCTACATCCTTCCTCTGGAGGATTCTGGCAGTTGTTTATGTTATTGAACTGGTTATCACATTACAGCTGGAACATCACCAGGCTAGGAGAGAAAGACTCCTGCCGCTCTGTCAAAAAAGGAAGATAAAGCAGCAAAAGTGCAAAGGAGAGACGAGAGCAGAGGAAAGACAAGATAAGCATATGCTCAAATGTTATCGCTCTACATTCAGGACCTCAGAATCACCACCGCTTATAACTTAAGATTATAACTCAAGCATTTACTCAAGCATTTACTTCTGAGACCCTGGTACTCTACTCCAGATACTGTTTTAACAAATATTTTTTCCTGTGTTTATGAAAAAATTCTGCATTTCCACATTTCCGCTGAAAATGCTGTATGCTATTCCGCACCAGTGAGTGGTGACAACGCTGACATCAGTGACATTAAACTTTAAGGGAAGAAGATTCTGAGGATGGTTAAAGCAGTGCTAGGCTTACGAACCCCCCGAAAACAATTATAGCTCATGCTTCTGTAAGAATCTTTAAGAATTTCAACTTTAAAATCTATAGAGTCTATACAGTCAAAGTGACAGATTTTTCTTCAATTGCTAAAAGTGTTTACGACGAGTATTTACCCAAAAGCTACAATATCCAGTTCAATGACTAATTGATAAGAGTTGCAGTAAAGATTGTGTCAAACATAAGCAGTAAATGCCTTTTAAAAAGACCATCAAAACTCTGTGGCTAGAAAACACAAATAAATGCTAACTTTATATACTGCTTTATCCATGTTTTTGTTATCATAACATGTAGGTATGAATGGGAATAAAGTAATAAAATAAAGAAATCTTTTAAAACCTGTAATCATGCAGAATGTCTCTGTGCAAAACACAATCTATGCATCTGCTACAAGCTAGCACATGAAGCAAAAACAAAATATATGATCATGGAGAATACAAACCAGAGCGTGATGACCACCGACTGTCATTAATCTGCTGTTTTGTAAACATTATGGTTACTGAGGTGTGTAGCTTTGCCTATTTGAAACATATTTACTCACCTGAAACCTTTCACAGTTTGTCAGCCCGTATCTAGCAGGTAAAGCTATGACAAACACCAAGGCCCAACCGTGACATTGAAAAAAAAGGTGTTTATAAAACCATGATTTTTCAGTATTTTTACATCCCTAATGAATAGTAGATAAATAAAAGATAATAAGCAGGAGTCAGTTTGAGATGTTGATAAAAGATGTACTAAATGCTCAGTTTGCCTTTAAAATGCCTTCTGACATGTCTCCTGGAGTTACCAGGAATTTCTTTAACCATCTGTTCCAGCAGCGTTGGTGCAGTTGGTATAAACTGCAGTTGCCACTGGTGGAATCTACAGATAGATCAAGCCCCCATAAAAGTAAAAAAAAACAAAAACAGTCCACCAACTTGCTTGCTTTATGTGCTATACAGCCAAGTGTAAATTAGGGATGATGAATTATTCTTGCGACATTAAGCAGCACAGTAGAGGTACATTTCGCTTCAATCAAAAAGGAGGAAATGGAAAAAACACATTTGCTGGTTATAAACTTCCTTTTGCAGTTTTGCACACCCAGCAAGAAAACATAATCCAGAGATGATTTCTTTTTCCTTCTTTTCACCCAATGGTTTTGTCAAAAGAAGTGCTGCGCTTTCAAATCCCCTCTCTTCTTCTCAGCTCTGCTCCCATTATACAAACAGATACTACTTGTCCTAAATATCCTGCGTTTCACCACAATTCACTTTGCACAGAACTTTGTCTGACAAAAGCATTTGGAGAATGTTCATGACGGTTGCTGGTATCTTCAAATTCCTGAATAAGGCTTCTGTGATCTATCTAATAGCGCCGAAGATTAGCTGTTAGTGTCTCAATGGGGAAAAAAGTTTTCTCTTCGAACAACACGGCTCTGCTTTGGGGTGGGAAGAAGTCGACTCAGAGGTGGATTGGCTTAAGTGTGACCTTTAGGATTAAAGATCTTCATCCGGTCAAGCTGTGATTATGATTGTACATAGTGGTGATTGAATTGAAAACCTGCGTATTGTAGGTTAAAATGATTATGGATTAAAAAGATAGCATGGTTTTCTACTCGGTGCCTCCACCAGCTCCACTGAAATTAAGCAAAGGAGCTTAGTGCTTTTAGCTGGTAGTTCTGGTCTATAGTAGCATCTGTTGTTATAGTTGGACATAGCATACACACACTCCAACCACTCAAATGCATGCTAGAGGATCATAAAGCCATGTTTTAATGTACTGAGGGGGAAGACAAGAGTGTATGTGCAAGTAGGTGGGTGATACAGTATAAAAGAAGACTTTTCACAGAGGACAATTCCTCTCGAGTCACAACAGGTGTGTGTGTGTGTGTGTGTGTGTGTCTGTGGGGGTTGGAGAGAGGTATTATGTGCTGGGCTGGAGGGCTTATGAAGGGTCCCCTCTGCCCCACCTGTAGGCCGTCAGCTGTTGTAAGCCTGTTAAAACGTCAGCTGTTTCTGAGGAGAAGTGTCTGTGCGTGTCTGTTAGTCAAAGTCAGAGGGACTGTAGAAATTAGGTGGGGAGAGCTGGCGCCATATTGCCCTCACCACCCAGTTACACATCGAACGCCTTGTTGCCTTTGGGGATTTCAGTGCCTCTTGCCTGAATGGAGCACTGTCACATCCCGGTTTTGCTTTGCCTCTTTTCTGCTCAAGTAGCCCACGTCAACAACTTGGTTATGGGAAGAACAGAACAGGAATTTGCACTTATTTAGTTTATTTCAGAGTTTAATATTGTTTATTTAATATAATCCCAAATTTTGACATTTTTCTCTGAATATCTTCTGTCTTCCTCCTTCATTCTTACTGTCAACAGAAACACGTGCTAACGCAGTAACTGCCACCATGAAAAAACAATGACCACTAAAAAGTATGCTTTAGGGCTGTACAATAAATCCCAAATTTACTGCTATATATCACGATATGCATATAAATAGGAACTGTTTCGGTTTCAATAAATATTAACTAATTATTAAAGTATCAAGCCTTCTGCTCTTTGTGTCTGTAAAATATTTGGTGGAGCTAGTTGTTTATTCCAGCTTATAAATGTTTTGAAGGTAAGGTGTTGGAAGGGCTGGAAAGTCATTCAGAAACTACAGCTAAGTGGTTTTATTGCCCAAACATCAGACGTTTGCCAGAAGCAACGTCTTCAAGACTTTGTCGTGATGGAAATAAGGATTATTCCCCTAGTGGATTGATAGACTACACATCTACTAGGGTCTATGTTTGCCAAGAATCTATTTGTTTATTTATCGCAAGTCATATAATCATCACAACTTAACCAGCCTTATCGCATATCACATAGTTTTCTAATATTGTGCAGCCTTAGTATGCAGTCTTATGAATTAAAGAAAGCATCAAGTTGTAGATTTGTTTTTATAATATAGTCGGTTCAGATTTCTAACATTTCATCTTAAAATTATAGCAAAATTGGCACAAATTGGTTTGTATTTGTTATGGTCCTTAAAACATAATTCAAATTGGGCAGTAGAAAACCTGTCTGGTAAATTTCTAATGGAGAGAGAAATGATTGTTCTTTTCTTGTGTTGTACTACAGGTAGTGCCCATCTGTAGGTCTCTCTGAGCCTCAGTATCCTTCTTTTTTCATTTGTTCAAGGATCCAGCATTGTTCAGTCAGCATAAAGTTGTAAAATATATAAAAACTAATTGATTTACCATTAAAGGAGAACATGTCCATTGCCAGGTGCAAAAAATAATGTTTTGTTTCCCGAAGCATTTTAATTTTTAAATGCTTAATTAGATTTATTGGGTGTATTATGTCCCACGTTTCCTTCACCAGAAGCAAAACTGACAACAAAAGATCTTAAAATTGCTCGCTAAGATTGTTGATTGATGTCTGATATACGATGTGAGCGATGGAAACCGAAGTCAAATTCCTTGTTTGTGCTCACAAACTTGGCCATTAAAGTTGATTCTGATTATGATTCTGAGATTCAGCTGATTAATGACTCTAGATTGCATCAAAAGTTAGCATATTTAAAGGTGGCATGAAATAATTCTGGAACCTAAATTAGTAATATTTGTAATGGCTTTGTGTCAATGAAATGTTTTCCAAAAGTGATTAAAACAAACCTGTTTACTCATGTTGCTTTATAATAATAAGCTGAAATTCCCAAAGGAGCATTAGAGTCATCACCTGAGGTTTGACTAAGGCAGCTCGGAGAACAGAGTTAATAATAAAGATGTCTTGTTGGATAGATTGGCCATTTAGGAGACAATGTTCCTCCTCCAAACCTTCTCATCTCGACAGCTCTTTGAAAGTGACAGTGTAAACTTCATTTCACACGTCGCCTCTTATTTTTCTTAGTGTAAGCCCATCTCTCTACACCCCAGACGGTCAGGTTGGCGTGGGAGTCACAGGTGTTGAGTGATTTATAGATTTAATTTAGCTGATAGATTAAAATATGGTGAAGAAACATGCACAGAGCTTTAATTAGCAAAACACCGCAAGCTTCTGTTTTACTTAAACTCGCTTGGCAGGAAGACAGAAGGGCTTACAACTAAATTAGGACATCTAAAAAGTGTGCAGTGTACAAGAAAGCATGTATTCTGTTTGCAGAAATTGGGTTTTTGCCTGAAGTCAGAGGAGATTTATTAATCCTACTGTTATCAGATGTACATGGAATATGACCAATATTTTGTGATAGACTTAAGAAGGAACAGACAGAAGCCTTGCAGCTTTTCAGTGGTGCAGGCTGGAGTTTTTGTGGCGGCGGCTGATTGAAGGAGACAGTTGAAGGGAACAGGTTGCTGCGTCTGTTATGGCTCATCTTGCTGCTCTTGACCTTTAGCCTTTAACTGTGACAGCCCCAGGGACTGGAAGATGCCAATCCTCCACAGACTGGGAGAGTGAAGACTTGGTGAAACAAAGACGAAGCAAATTTCCTGGCATATCTGACTTTAGAAACAAGTTTAATATTGACCTTTCTAAAGACTTTATGACTTTGTTAAATATTACAAGAGGAACTTGCCTCTATTTTAATGTTTTCATATGGTTATAACAATTTATGAAATAAAATATGTTACCTGTGGAGCTACAGATTTTTTTGTGTATTTAATTAATACTCGTAATCTATTTTCATTTTACATCTATCAAAAATATACGATAAAGCTAAATTGCATTTGTCTTGTTTGGAGGATATTGATAACTAGCATCTTTCTTCAGATGTCAGTAGATCATACAGCAGTTGGGAGGGGAGCTCACCTGTCACATCTGTTGGTGCCCCAGCAGCAGGGCCTGTCTGTCTAAGACGTGACTCGTTTGTCAGCAGTGTCTCTTATCTTTACTGGCCGGCGTTCACTCACCATGACAACCAGTGTTCACTACTTACACTACTGTTTTAGGTTTTAACACAGATATGTGACACAGCATCAAGCCCACCGCTTCATCTGGATGGAGAGATGTTAGCTGCTATCAGAGCTGGTATGAGTACCTGGATTGACTGACGTTGATTTGGAGCTTTTGAAAAACAGTATCGCTGAAGTCGTATAATTAACTCTTATTCTCGTATAACTCTTGTTCAAATTGCCAATATTAGCAGGAAAAAGAAGTGGTCTAGTTTGCAGCAGATTTGCTTTTATCTGGGTCCTCCTAACGACTCTACTGCCAAACCACCATCTTCAAACACACCACATTCTGTGCATCCTCACTCAGTCAGCTCGGTTAACTTGCTGCCTCATTAGCATTTGATCATGCATCTTCTCCTCCATAACTAGCTATCTACTAACTTCCATACATCATTAAAGGTCATCATTATCTTCATTTAGAACCAAAAAAAAACCTTTGCATCATTGAAGCAAAAAATAAGTTTACTTCCTAGGGGAAGAGAGACCTCTGTAAAAGAATAAGCAGCAACTACAATATGTAGCCACCAAGAACAGTAAAAAGCTGAGGCCACAATGGGAAATTTAGAAAAACATATCCCAGTCACATGAATCTTGGTTTCAGCTGCACTCACTCGTGGTTTAAAATTTGGTAAGCAACATGAAAGCATAGATCAAGCCTGCCCTGTAGTAGTGGTTCAGATTGTTGTTAGTGATGTAATGGTGCAGGGTACATTTTCTTGGCACAATTTGGGACAATAAGTTCCAACTGAGCATCATTTAAACGACACAACATACTTGAGAGTTGTTGCTGTCCATGTCCATCCCTTTACCCTTTATCCTCCTTCTAACAGGATAATGCAGCATATCACAAAGCTCTAATCATACCAGACTGTTTTCTTAAACATTAAGATGAGTTCACTGTACTCCAGTGGCCTCCACAGTCACTTAGATCTCATTCTAAGAGAGCACAGTTTGGAATGGGATGAATGGGAGGTTGTTGGGGAGGTTAGAATAAACTACTGAGTGTTAGAGTTTGTCCATTTTAGAATGGGCTATGTGTAGGGGTATTAGGTAAAATAATAAAGTGATAAAGTTTGTCCATCTAGTGCCCACTGGTGGCCATTGTTATACTAAAAACCACAAGGATTGGGGGTACCTCTCTCTATCAGACTGATTATAACCATTGGAAAACAGAATGGGGTCGCACAGGTAGCAGAAATGGAGGATGTGTTTGCACCTCAACCATAACTGAGCCAGTTTAGACTAAACCTGACTCCCCCTTACTCCATCCAACAGTGTGTTGTTTCCTGTTGCATTGTGTGAAAGGTGGGTAACTTTAAAATGGGCAAAGTCAATTCAATCGAATCATACAGTTTCAAGACAGGTACATACATTCCAATTAATCCTAACTATTGAACAGTGCAGTCAGATTCAGTTATTTATTGGAAACTAAAAACTGTTTTTGACCATGGGCATCGCGCCAAGTTGGTCAGAGCAGGAAAAGAAGAGTAAATAGTGATGTGGTAAAAAAATGTTAATAATGTGTTCAGACCTTTCAGAAATAGAAGAATTGATTTAATTTAGAAAATAGTTTACAGATAATTATTTGATATGGCTGACTCACAGTGGTATTATTAGACTATAATGGGAACATTCTGTGAGTTTAGTTCAAAACCATGTTTGTTGTATCAGCCTCATCTCAAAACTGTGACTGCAGCAAACAAAAGGATAGTGTCTTCACTAATGGGCCCCCGATACGTGATGATGAATGGAAACTCAAAGTGTGACACAAACAGCAGGCTGGAACCAACTGTAGTCTTCTCAAGTTTGTTCCTTTCATGCCACAGATATTTTAGAGGTATTGACCTTGTAAAAGCAGCCAGTGGCTTAGACCATTTATCATGTTTGCTATGTTTTCTTCATGGCGTTTAGTGAAGTAAAAATTTTTACCTTGGGTTGTTTAAATTAGTAAAACATACTTCCTTTCCAACTCTGTGACTCAATTTTATTAGAAGAATTAAAAACTTCATCATCTTTCTGTAAGAAATCAAAGAATTGTCATGCTTCAAAAATAGTTTATTGTTTATTTGTCACAGTGCTCTTCTGTTAGATGGTTAATAAAAATGGATTGGCAAATATGTTTATTAAATAAAACACTCTGAGTAAATCAAATAAATGTTTTTAAAGATACTGTAGGGTAACTAAGCACCCCTTTCGTGTTGTATTTGTTAAGCTTTGTTATGTTTTGAGATTTGTCAAGAAGGTGACTAAAACGTGGAGAATTCCTCAATAATGTAGGTCACACACAAGAGAGATGCTCTCTGTGGTACCACATCAGAGAAAAGCTTTGTCATTTTTTTAATTTACCCCATCCTCTTGAGGGAACCAGATTTGCATAATCAGAGTATTCACTGTCAGACTCTCAAAAGCATATCATGTTTATTCTCTAACCTATTAGTCATTATGCATAAAGACAAAGTACCAAATAAGCTTGTCTCTAACAAGCTCTCTTGAGTTTGTCTTTGTCATGGCTCATCACTTAGGTGGCACACCTTCCATGTGAAACTGTGCACCATTATAATCTCATTGCCTTCTTCCACAAATGTTGTTGAGGATTTACAGTGACACAGATGGATGTTTATCACTGCAAGACCTGAAGCTTATGTGCTCTTGTGTTCCCTTTCAACATAAATACACTTGCCTGTGGGCAAAGGAGCAGCTTCTCCTTACTGTTCTGTAAAAGAAGAGAGAAAATATGTTTTTGCCTCCCCCACCTCTCCTCTGAGCCGGATCCCCACCACACGTAGCCAGCACCACACAGTCTTGGCGAATGCTTTCGTTTCTCTCAGGATGAGCGGAGGTAGCCTCATAGATCCCCATTTTAGGCCCTGGGCCAAGACTGTATGTTGAACACAGTGGGCCCCCGGCAGTCGTGCACGCTGATGACAAATGTGGATGGCAAGCAGGGGGGAAAACCTTGAGAACGGGCAGAGAGATAAGGCCATTTGAGCACTGCTTGTTATGGGAGCAATCTTATCTTGAAAGCTCTGACATTGTGATTGTTGAGTTTTGAAGAATTGTATATTTTTCTCATTCATGGGCATATTTCAAACAGCTCTTTTTTCATCTTTCTATTCTCCATATAAGTTTCTGCTTCCAGATGATATTTACCTCTGGAATTTTCATCCCTTGCATTAGGCTTGGCAATTACGTGCCTGCATCCCTAAGTTCATTCGCTGTGTAGAGTGGAAACTCTGAGGCACAACTGTTTAACAGACTCCTGGCCTTCCATTTCCCACACCCTTCAGGCCCCCTTAGAGATTTCAAGGTCAGGAAAGGGCTTGGAGTGAGATTCATTGCTTGGGAAGTTCTGTCTCTGTCGTAAGTGGCTACAGAGAGCCAGTCTCTCCTTTTACAGTCCTGTTTGTGGTCATCAGCCAGTATTGACTCGAGTTCTGATCCATCAAGAGGACTCTTGATTTCTTGATTTCTGCAGCTTTGGACTGTTCATCAGATGACAAATGCCTCCTGTGGATTGAGTAAGTGGAGTTGTTTTGAAATTTGGATGTTGAAAATTTGGACTGACCACACAAGACCTTACCATCATGTTGAACTCTCCGACAGCTGAGCATGCAAGCCTGTGTGTGTGTGTGTGTTTGTGTGTGTACATTTTAGGGGGTCAGGTTAAAACGAAGGGGGGGCTGGCCTTTAAAGGTCCAATGGAACAAAAGTTATGTAGGCAGCTGCCATCCTGCTGCCAGCAGCTCATGATCCAAATGGAAGATGTACTCTCACACATGCGCGTAAGAGATGAAGATCTGAGACACTGAGGTGGGCTGCTGTAGTTGCTCCCGTCACTCTCAGGCCACACACATGCTCATGTATACACAGAAAGTTCCTGTACTTGTCCTGCCAACTTCCCAAAATCCAAAGAAACAGAAAAAATGCTTACATTTTACTGCTTGAGAAGCTAAATCTGGCTTTAAAACACCTAAACCAGTTACCTTTTAATATATCTGCTAATTTAAGCCTTCTGAAATAAAATATGGCTTATGATTTTAATGTCTTAATGATATTTAATATCATTTTACCAGTTGGTTTATGCAGGACCACAAAATGAACACCTATAAGGAAATTGGCGTAATAACCCAGTTTGCCTTTATTGACACTGATAAATTGGTGGCAGTTGCTAAAGGCATATTAGGGCAGAGGGTGACCTGGGAGGGGTTTACGGGTGAGGCGGGAGGAGATTGATGTACTGTGTGACTGTGATGGGTGGTGGCCAAGAGGAGGGTAGCTAACAAGAAGCAGGAATGGCAGAGGAGTGGGCTTTGATGGTGGCGTGGGGTGTCCCGTGACAGGAGTAATTCGGGGCGTCCAGAGGCGGTTCACCAGCAGTTGTCACCTCAGCAGTTGGTGGAAGAGGGAAGAGTAGCACATGTGCTGCTCTAAGTTGGTCTGTGTTGTATTTATTTTTTTCTTTTTGGGACGGTGTCTCTCTGTGATCTTTGATTTTGAATATTTTATATTCGGATCATAAAAAAAAAAGTCCTCTATCCTGGAACCAGACAACTTGTTTTTG